>PVJC01017402.1:0-32526 GCA_004026665.1 Murina feae | reverse complement strand
AGGGGAGGGCAAGAGTCTGAGAGATCATCATAGAGGGGGTGCCTGTTCCAAGCCTCCACGGTGTGCCTGGGGGCAGGCCCCCAGCAGGTAGACACACACAGGAGGACTGCTCCGAGCCTCAGATGCGGCTGGGGGCAGGTCCCCAGTGGTGACACACACACACACACACACACACACACAAAAGGCGCCTGGCAGACTGGAGCCATCATAGGATATCCACTGAGGGGTCCCAGACTGTCAGAGGGCACAGGCCGGGCTGAGGGACTCCCTCCACCCCGAGTGCACAAATTTTTGTGCACCGGGCCCCTAGTGAAATTATAAGTATCAATCTATCGCCAGCTGTGTGGGGTTATCTTGGCTGAGCACACAATGGTAATATGCAGAAAGCAGCGAAGATAGAGAGGAGAATGCTCGTGCAACATTAGAGTTCATCACTTCAGTGATTCTCAAAGCTCAACAGCCAGTCTGCTTAATGCTTTCACTCTGAAATAATTTGAGCTGTGTTTCTGTCATTTGCAACCAACAGGATTGTAGCTAACAGAAACGGTTTGAGCTGGATGACCATTAGCACTTCCCCAAGCCCTAAACCATAATGGGATGCCAGAGTGGGCTTTAACTTGGTGGTTACAACTTTGCAGCACAGTTTACACAAAGCTGTGGATTCCGCCTCGAAGCAATGCAGGAAAGCGCCTGCCCTTCTCGGGCACTGCCAACCCCAGTGTGTTCCAACCGGCCTCTAAGATCCCCTCCCAGTGTCTTCACTGTGGCAGAGCTGCATCTAGCAAAATCAAGCAGCACTCTAAAGGTCGAGTAGCCAAGTGGACATCATAGTGGTTAGACAATCATATACTTTATAATATTCCACCCCTTGATATTGCCAGTACCCACCTGACACCCTCAAGAGTTATCACAATGAAACCAATACAAAATAATGTCAAAAGTAAACTGCAATTCAACAAAACAAAACACACACACACACACACACACACACAATTCAGCTATGCAAACAAACAAACAAAAAATGCTGAGTAGCCTAGCAGACCTCAAGATCTCTGAGCTAGCTCCATGCTGTTGTTACAACGGCTCCCACTTTAAAAAATGGAAAAATTAAAATCCATCGAGGCAAAGTAGGTTATTCAAGGTCACACATATTTGGCCCAGTTTATTATAGAATATAATAAATATAATATTATAGAATCTATGTCTCTTGCCATTTAGAACATTCCTCTTTCCAAAATGCTCCCTCTTAAGACCATGTATTGTTCACTGAGGATCCTCAATGTGGGGAGAAAATATTGATTGCAATGAAAATGAAAAGAGCAAAATAACTTAATAATTTTCAGGCTATAGGGTTGTATATTTAAATTGCACAGTCATCTGGAGGAGAAAGCTTAAGAAATTTGTTAAAACATAAAATACATTTGAGTGTCCCCACATTTGCGCACATTCTAAACACTTTCAAAGTCCGTTATAAAGAGAGATTTTTGTGTTTTCTGCACTCCTACCAAGATCTACCAAGTCAGAATGTTTGGGGGTGAGCACCAGGTTTTTACATAGTTAAAGAACTCCAGAGATAATCTGGATTGAACTTATTTAAGGACCAGCATTGGGCATCATTAATGTAGATTTAACAACACTTAAAAAAAAAATCTCTCTTGGTTGTACTGATGTAAAATCAACACAACTGTTAATACAAAACATGTAGGTTTGTAGTTAAGCAATACGTTCAAGGAATATTTACTAATTTTCTACAAGTTGCTGGGTTCTGTGGTACGCACTTGGGTCAAAGATGAGTCCGATGGGAACACTGCCCTCAAGGAGCCTAGTGGGAGAGATAGTACACATGACGCCCAAATTAGGTTGTGATGTCAGAGTACCATGGGTGAGTGTTTCTGGGAAGAAGCTAGAGAGAATCAAGGAGGACTTCCTGGAAGAGTATTTAAACTGAATCCTGAAAGCCAGATGGGATTTAGACTTGCAGATGAGTGGAAGCTCAAGTCATACAGCTGGGTCAACATGGACCAAGACTGGGAACAGGGAAATAATGGCAATAACAACAACGATAATAATAGCAATTTTTCAGTGCTTTCCATACATGCTCATTACTGTAATAAGCGCTTTATATGATCATCTCTTAATTCCATGCAATAAAGTAGATACTTCTATTACTCCCATAATACAGTTGAGAAAACTGAGTTAGTGATAAATTTGGTAGCTACCAAATTTGGTAGCTGCCAAGTGGAGGAGGAGGCATTATTATTTTGTTCAATATTTAATTTGTGGAATGAATGGCTATTTTAACCCAACACCTTTATTTTACAGATGAGGAAACTGAGGTTCAGAGAGGTCAAGGGATCTGCCCAAAGTCACCCAGCTGGTTGGTGGCAGTGCGATGATTAGAGTCAGTGTAGTCCATTTCCCACTATGCCATGTGCATGAGAGGGAAGGGTTAGTATATCCTTTCCTTGAGTCATAAAAATGGGAAGGAAATGAGATAGCTGGAAAAGTAGATAAACTCAGAGCTGACCTCTAACCAAAATATAGCTTTTAAAAGCAAGAGAACAAATACAAGAGAGAGGAAATAAAGCACAGTAGAGTGGCATTCCTTTTGGACAAATATCCTCACCTTTGTATTCTCATCTATAGAGTGAGGACACTTGACAAGAAGGTCTCTAAAGGTTCCTCCATCTTGGCTATTCTGTATGTTCCTAGGAAGGGGCAGAAGCAGAGATTGTGTCTATGTTTTTCTCTAGGTGTGATGGATTGAAATATAGCCAGCAATGAGTAAGCACAGTCTAAGAGACCTCCACCTGGGGGCCACAAGGAAGCTGTTGGATAAACCCAGAGAGCAGTGTTCTTCTGTTGCATCTTGATTCTACACTCACTGCCTTCACTTTACCTGGCAGTAAACCACTGGATGCTGAGAAAACCACTTGATCCATTGATGGGAACCTCTAGGACCTAATCAATTTCTTCCTCCCAAAGGATGCTGGGATTGAAGAAACAGACAGAACAGAACTTTGGGTTGAGGCCACCGGGACAGACGTGGTGTCTGGCTTGTAGTCTATTGTTTCATGCCAGACAGCTTGCCCCACCTGATCCCAGAGTTGAAAGCTTTACCCACTTTAAGCAACAAGATGGGTTCATGTGTGTTTCCTGTGTTGCACTGTATTTTTTAAGTGAAATAAATAAAAAATTTTAAATATGGGCATTTGTAGCTCATTTTGACTTGTGCATTGCACCTAATGCAATCTTTTTTTAAATCCTACCCTAGGAGTGAGGATATTTTTTCCATTGATTTTTTTTTAGAGAGAGTGGAAGGGAAGGGGGGAGAGAGGAAGAGAGAGAGAGAGAGAGAGAGAGAGAGAGAGAGAGAGAGAGAGAGAGAGAGAGGGAAACATTGATATGACAGAGACACATTGGTTGGTTGGCTGCCACACACACATACACCTGGACCAGGGGCAGGGACCCAATCTGTAACCCAGGTATGTGGCCTTGACCAGGAATTGAACCGGATACCCTTCAGTGCGCAGGCTGATGCTCTAACCACTGAGATTACCAGTCAGGGCTGCACTTAATGCAATCTTTAATGCTTCTCCTGTTTGGAAGCCTGAGAAGAGAGCCGTGATCCTGAAAAACATTTGCCATCTATTGTAGAACAAGATGGACAGAGGAAAGAATTCCCACACAGCAGCAATGGTTACACCTTGTAATTATCTAGCACCTGTCTCTGGGGAGCCTCAGAGAGACTTTGAGAAGATCCCTTGCTTTTTGCTTTAAGAAGCTCGTGAGGCTGGTTAAAGAGAACCTACTGCCAGGTAAAAAGTGAGACAGTGAGGCATACAACCAGCCCCCTGATTTCCTGAAAAGTTCTCCAGTCAGTGGTTTCCTTGCTAACACCAAGGTTTTGCATGACCCCAGCACCAAAGGACAGCACTGACTTCCTGAATCCTTGGGCCTTGAACATGGCAGCTCTCTGGTGAAATGCAAAGGCAAGGAAAGTCCTTGCTCTCAAGTTTTTAAAAAAGATTAGAGTCAAAATTGAGCACAATCAGAGAAGAGACTCATAAATATGAAAAAGGGAAGTCCAGAAAGAAATTTGAGGTGTTAGATTGGAATTGGAAATATCAGAGTAAGCTCCTAGCTTCATTTAAAAATCTCTAGATATAGAAATAGAGGCAGATGTGTATATCTGTGTATATGGGTGTGTGTTAATGTATGTATATACATGCACATATTTCTTTCCTCTATCTCCTGAAAGGGCCTAGAAGTGATGCCATTGTAGTAGCAATGAACACACCAGGCTCCCCTGTCTTGCTTTCCAAAGAGAAGTTTTCACCAAAAGGAACCAAGTTCCCTTCAGAAAAGTGTTAATTCCAGGGTTGGAGCAGGGAAAGGGTAAGATGAGCCACTCCCCATCTTCGGCAACAGAAAATAGGTAAGTGCTCAAAGAAAATGGGAGTCAGGGGCTCCTGCTGACCAAACCTAGGACAATTTAACCTAAAAATAAATGATTGTAATAGATTACCACCTATGGCAAAAAATAGAAACTTTTGGATCCCTAATGAAAAAAGAGGGAGAGAAAGTGTGACAGCAAGACAGAAAGAGGAAGAAAGAACGCCATCATTTGACAACCATCATGGTGGTGGCTGTCAGGAATTACTAATGGATGCTAACACATTTGAGTGGATGCTGACGCAGTCGTTGAAATACAGGATATTGGTTAGTTTAGGGTAATTGCTATAAAATATTTTATCAGTGACAAAGGTAAAAATGGTGACTCTAGAGTGGAGAAACCTGGCAGAGAACAATTTGACCTGGTGTTCAAGGCTTGGCATTACCAGGGGTCGGATGGAGTGATGTTAGGTGTCTCCCTATGGAATGGGCTAAGAGAAATGGAGCATCCAGTCTATAATATTTCTGCCAAGAATATATGTCCTGCATCTGGCCATTGGGAGATTTTGTATGAACCCAGGTTGAGGGAATGAAAGGCTTGTCATTCCTATCTGTCAGGTTCAATTAAGACTGGAAAGGATGGAGGAATCCAAGAGACGTGACATCTAAGTGCAACGATTGGTACTGAGCTACATCTCAGATCATGTACCAAAAAAGAGCCATTGTTGAGACAGCAACAATTGAATGGGGACTGTACATGGTGATGCTGTAATGATGTCAATTTCCTGAGTTGAATGGGTACACTGGGTTATTTTGAAAGGGTTTGTGCCTGTTTGGGGGATATACATATTGTTCTCAAGGGACTAAAAAAAGAACAAGAATTATTAGCATGTAAGGGTGTATGTGTGTTGTCACAAAAATAGCCAAATCTGGGTGAAAAAGTACAGGAGCTCTTCGTACTGCTCTTGCAACATTTCTAAAAGTTTAATACTATTTAAAAAATCACAGGTATTTCTACGAGGTCAGAGGAAAGTATGCTCCGGTCTGAAGCATTTCCCATCCCCCCACATTCAATGATGAAAAGAACCACTCTGTCCACACCAGGAATATGTCTGCTTCTTTTTACTTTTTCAACCAACATTTTCATGTACGGGGTATAAGTTCTAAAGCACGGTACTAGATAATAAGAAAGGTAGAATTAAACCATGACGCTCAAAAGGGGGTGATTGTATTTCAGTGAGAGGTCAGGAGAGATGTCATAGAGAAGACGGGGTTTGAGATGGGTTTTTAGAACAGGATAAAATGTGATCTGGGAGAAGTGGGAAGAAAGAATTCAAGGTATGGGGAGGAGACAGAACAATGACATATATAGTAGAGAAACAGAGGGAGTTATTACAGCAGTACTATTTAGATTACAAGTGGCAGAAACGCATTCAAACACCTCAAAAACAAAAAGAGACCTTATTGGTTCCTATAAATGAAAAGTACGTAAGTAGTCAAGGTTCAGACCCAGGAAGGACAGGTGCCTAAAATATGCCATCAGGACCAGAGTCTTCATCTCTTGGCTCTGCTTCCCTCTGGATTGACTTCTCAAGTCATCTCTCCCCAGGCCTGGTGACAGTTGACAGGTGGAAGAACCCTGGTGGAAAAAGAATTCCTCACTCCCAACGGTTCCATCAGAAGTCCAGAATTACATCCCAGGGCGTAGTTTTGGTCACGAGCCTAAATCAGAATCCATCTTGACAAAGAGAATGGAATGCTCCAGTTGCCAGGTTTTATCATGGGTTCTTTACTGGGCCTGGGGGTGGGATTAGCGCTCTCCTCCCCACACCACAAACACTGACGTTGACAAGGGCCAATTTCCCAAGGAAATCTGGAGTACTATTGCCAGAAAAAGAAGAAACGGACATGGGGTAATCTAATTCTGCCGATGAGCATTTGGGAAATATCGAGTAGTCCCAAGTGACCTTAGCATAGGCAATGCTGGGGAAGGGAATAGGAATTAAAGTGGGAATCAACTTGGCATACTAGTGATTGGAAGATCTTAAATGCTAGGCTGAGATCATGGTTCTTATTTGGATTGGAACATGGATCAGCAAATCCTTGCTATAGAAAGCCAAATAGTAAATGTTTTAGGCTGCATGGATCATGTGATCTCCATCACAACTACTCAACTCTGCTGTTGCAGTGTGAAAGCAGCCTTAGACAATACATCAACAAAAGAACATGGCTGTGCTCCAATAAAACTTTATTTACAAAAACAGGTGATGGTGTGGATTTGGCCTGAGGGCTGTAGTTCCCATATCCTTGGTTAAAGGAAGCCATTGAAAGCTTTGAGCCTACAAAATGGTATCTTAAAATTAGGCCTTGAGAAGATGCATTCAATTCCTGGGTGAAGAATGGATTAGAGGGAGGATACTGAAAGTGGGAATAAAATTTAGGAGGTTGTTGCAATGCTCCAGATGTTTGTACTGTGAAGCACTGCTTATATGCGCCAAATGTACCTGGGAGTTTGGCCTCACAGACTTTAGTTGGCATACAGCTGGGTTTCTCTGTCCTTAGCTGACCTAGATTCTCAGCATCTTGCCAGTTTAGCCACCTCTGAAATACTAGCCACCTCTGAAATCCTGTGCCAGAGTTTGTAAATCATCTTGGGAGCCTGATTATTCCTTTTCTTTGCTCTACAGTGTTTTTGATTTTGAGGACTAAGTCTGTACTATTTGTATGAGAGGGGAAAAATCAATAGAAAGAGAAAGTTTAATAAAAAGAATACATTCTCCATTGACTTTAATTAACTTGGCCTTAGGTTTACAACTCTGGCAAGTATGGAAAATGACAAAAACAAAAAAACTAACCTCATATCTCATCCAAGCCACTGAGTTTTTAAGGAATAAAATCTCAAATTAAAATCTGTATGTATTTGCCTGTAGCACACTGAAGGAGAAGAATAAGAAAGGAAGAAAAGGGAATTCTCCCGTAAGATCTGACCGAACAGGATGGCCCTTCTAGTTCCCATAGTAAATGGTCAAGTGCCAGAATCAGGCCAACTACTAATCGCTGTCCGAGAGCCCTTGCATTTTTCTCAGATGGTCATGGCTCTGGTGTCTTCTTTAGTCTCACGACTTAAGACCCACAGTCTTTGAAACTTGTCTGTAATTGTTTGATGCTTCAGCATCAATGCTTTCTGCCTTGGGTGGGGTTCTCTCGTGAGGAGAAATGTTCAGGAGGAATGATGTGGGTATCTACCATCAATTTGAGGAGCGTTTACAGAATTACACACCTGTGAGATTTTCCATGTCTACTTCTAGATATGTGCATTAGTGTAGTACATAAGTACATGTGCACACGTGCATTCAGGGTGTCACACATATTTTATAGTAAAGTCACATGTGCATGTAGTTGCACAATGGATACATGAATGAACACCTGCTGCCATAAGTACAGCATATATAGGCTAAATAAACTGCATCACACAAACATATACATAATGTTTATATTTCTCTATCTCTATATATAAAAGGCTAAGTGTCCATCTGACCAGTAGCTATGATGTGCACTGACCACCAGGGGCAGACACTCAATGCAGGAGCTGCCATAATACGTGCTAGCCATTTAAAAATAAACGGTGCCACAAACCAACACCCAGCTTCTCCCAAGTGGGACACAGGCCCCGCCACCACCCTGGAGCGACACCCCACCAAATCGCAGCTAATGCTGCCGAGACCCATGGTGCAAAATGCAGCCCACAACCCAGCCTATACCAGAAATGGTGGCTGTGGGCCTCAGGTAATGACATCACTTAGCAACGCCTGGCTTCCTCTCCCTAGCAACTAGCATCCTTGGAGTTTCTACAGCCCAGGAACCCGACTTGCTTTATAGCCAGGTGCAAACATTTATAAAGCTCTTGCTGGCACCAATCGCACGTGTGAGTTTCAATCTGTCATGGTTGATTGTGAATTTTGTTGACACTTCTATTATAGAGAAAGGGTGAATAGTGATATTAAAATATTTCATCTAATTAATTTCCTTTCAATGTGCATGAATCCGTGCACCGGGACACTAGTATGTATATAATATTCATTATAATAAAAATACATGTAAGACTAAAAATGCATTTAAGACTAAAAATATGAACATGTCCGTGTGTGTATTCTATATACAAGCACAACAACTATGTATAATATCCATATGCATTATATGATATGGTCCCTGTCATCTCTCTATCTTCCCTCTAATACTTTCTTGCTCCATCATTATATTCCAAGCTATTCCTTGCTGTTCTTTAAATGTCAAGTATGTCCTCACCTCGGGATCCTCGCATTGGTTGTTCCCTGTAACTGGAAACCCTCCCCAAGAGATATCACATAGACTATTCTCTCACTTACTCTAAGTCTTTGTTCAAACGTCAGCTTCTCAGTGAAATCTACACAGCCACTCTATCTTTCTGTTTAAAATTGCAACCCACCTGCTCCAGCCATTTCTCTGATCTGTCCTAGCTCATTGAGGTGCCTATCCACTTCTAAGATATATAATTTACTTATTATGTTCACTTTTTTATCATCATACTCCCTCTCCCCCAACTGGAATATAATCTGTAGTGGAAGAAGGGATATTTGTCTGGTGTGTTCACAGATATATGCCAAGCATCTAAAACAGAGCCTGACTCAGAGAAGACATCGGATATATATTGTTGAATACATAAAATAATAAGTATATATTTTTATACATAAATATGTACATATCCATTATATTTGTTAGAATATATCTATCAAGATTGGCAACATCCATCCTTATAAACATTCACCTAGTATAATCTGAATCTATCTATCTATTTATCTATCTATCTATCTATCTATCTATCTATCTATCTATCTAGATACATATTCAAAGAAACAGACATGGCCCTACCTGGTCTGGATCAGTGGATAGAGCATTGGCCTGTGGACTGAAGGGTCCCAGGTTTGATTCCGGTCAAGGACATATACCTTGGTTGCAGGCACATTCTCAGTAGGGGGTGTGCAAGAGGCAGTTGATCGATGTTTCTCATCAATGTTTCTAACTCTCTATCCTACTCCCTTCCTTCCTGTAAAAAATTATATATATACATATATTAAAAGAAACAGACAATGTTCTAACTCTCTATCCCTCTCCCTTCCTTTCTGTAAAAAATTATATATATATATTATATTATATATTAGAAGAAACAGACATGTTGGTAAAAGTGTGTGTGTGTGTGTGTGTGTGTGTGAGATGAAAGTATTTGCTTTTGCTGATGTACTCAGCAACTCACATTAGCTGCAGGAACCTATCACACAATCCATAGAAAGATAAGTTCAGGATGACAACAAGTTCTGGAAAAGAAACACTGGGAGACAGATTTTAGACTCCAAGAACTATGGTGGTTCCCAGAACCTAAAGGTCAGGAGTTAACTGTGTCTTCTATTAAACTTGTTAACAAATTGACACAGAATTTCAGTTTTGAAAACTTTGTTGTGAGGTAAGATAGAGGGACAAAGCAGAATAGCTTTTACTCCTTTAGATCTGGGCTCACATGTGCCTCTCTTTCAAGATCCCATCAGGTTCAGCCTGGGGAATATGAACTTGAAGGGAAGTTTAAAGCCAGAAAGCTTGATTTTGGGAGATTTAAGAAATTATAAAAAGTCACATGCCCCTCTTCTCTGCGGTCTCCCATCACCAACTAACACTGTGCATGTGTGTATGTTTGTGTGGATGTGTGTGTAAGCATGTATACAATGGGGTAGGGAAGTGTTCAGGAGATATTTTGATTTCCCGCTAATGTAATGAAATCAAGTTCAGATCTGAGCCTCCTACTAGCAACTGAGCAGATGCAGCCCCTCAGAGACTTGGCATCCCTGAGACTCCCTGAAACTCCTTTGGAACTGTAAGAAATTAAATTGTCCATCCTGGCTTTTTGACTGCCTTGTGACTTCTTTAGAGGCATGGCAAATCTCCAAGTCCTAGTCTCACATATCCCTTGCTTTTTGACCTAAAAGTATCTTTGAAACATTAATGAGGCATAGCTTTGGTGGTCCATTTCTTGTCCACACTGAGACATTTTGGAGAGCAAAGGGCACCATATTGCTAGGTATGTCTCTTCTTCCCATGCTTCCTCCTCTTCATCTTGCTCTTCTTCCTTATTTCTTCACATTATTGTTGAGTACCTACTTTGTTCCAGTCACTGTGGAGGTCCTTAGACATACCATGATCTGCAAATGTAACACTCCATGCGCTCATAGAGCTTTTGAGTTTAGTGAAGATGCTAACTCATTTTTTCAATGAATATTTCTTGAGTGCCTACTATGTATTTGGCACTATTTTAGATAGTTGGACACAACAGGGATCAAAACAAATTAAGTCCTTGACTTTATGGAACTTAGAAACAGATATCAATAAATGCATAATTATAAACAACTAGGGGCCCGGTGCACAAAAATTTGTGCACTCAGGAATGGGGGGGGGGGAAGGGGGCGGTCCCTCAGCCTGGCCTGTACCCTCTCCAATTGGGGAACCCTCAGGGCTGCTGGCTCCTAACTGCTCACCTGCCTGCTGGCCTGATCCCCCTAACTGCTCTCTGCCTGCCTGATAACCTGTAACTTCCTCTGCCTCAGCCCTGCCACCATGGCTTTATCCGGAAGGACATCCAGGAGGTCGTCTGGCAGATGTTCAGTCTAATTAGCATATTACCTTTTTATTAGGATAGATGATTCATTCTCTGAAGGAAAGGTGTGCAAAACTAGGAAAATCAGGTACCACCCAGTTCTAATCTGGGGGTCAGGAACTACTCTGAGGAAGCAATGTTTGAGTGCATATAAGTGAAGGATTAACTGATGAAGGAGATAGGAAGGGTAAGAGAGAACCTTTGGCACAGAGGGAACGGCATGTGCAAAGGCCTTAAGGCAGGAAGAAACATGGCATTTTCAAGGAGCTAGGAGATCGGAGTACAGGTGCAGGCTGGAGGTGGGAGATGTGTGACGTGGACTAAATCTGAAGGAAGCAGGGAATGGACCTCATAGAAGTTGTTAGGCTGAGGTGAGGCCATACTTCTCACTTTGTTGTCCCTGGAAGTGGCAGGCCATGAAATAGCTCCTGGGGCACTACAGGGTGGCAGAGTCCAGAGAAGCAGCTATCCCGAGAGCTCAGGAAGATGAGCCTGAGTGCAGCCTCACACCCAGCATCTACTGCCCTGATCAAACATGGAGAACAGTCCGAAGTATTCCTGTGTGGTCACACACAGGAAAGGAAGTGGCAGTGAGAACAGAGGAGGGACCGAGGAGGGCTGTGGCCACGATAAAAAGATGTGATCTCAGATGAACGGGTATAGACCATGCCTGAAGGGTACCGCTTATATTCATAAATGTATTCAGTCATAGTTACTGAGGTCCTGTAATGATCCAAAAACCTTGTTAGGCAGTGAAGAATCAACCATTACTACGATAAGTGCCATTTCTGCCACCAAGAGACTCACTTACTCCTTGGCAGAATAGGTCTGTGGATCATGTTTTAAGAGAAACAATGAAAGGTAGAATCTAGGCCTGACAAAAATGACGAAGAATCTAGACATCAGAGCCCATGAAGAAAGTGGAAGATTAAAGGTCAATATGGTGATTGGCTTCCTAATCTCCATAGGAGAAAGTGCAGGGGTATTCTATTTAATTTCAAGGAGGTGGGAGTTGTAGCAGGTGATAAGCATTCTAAAGAGGTCTGTTTGGGTTAAAAAAAAAAAAAAAGCTTGTTTTAACAGAAGAATTTTGGGATACAGTAAGGCTCCATTCCATAGGAAATGTGTGAAGTTTCATTTGGCAATGATACAGTATATATATTACAGTAGGAGCTGCTCACAGGGACAGATGATGAGCTGGAAATCTGCAGTATATTAAGGGACACATTACACACACATAATGCAAAGAAGTAGACCCAAGAGCGGGAGAGTTGAAATGGGATGGTAAGTTGTGCAACATGGAAGGCCCAGGCTTCCTGGTTGTACTCTGAATCACCGGTGACATGTACTTCATTATTCAACATGCCATCTCAGAGCTCTGGAAGTAAAATGATATCCTTTCAGGTTTGGAAAGAGAATCATAGTCTGGTGGGACATCCTGCTTCCCTATCAGCTTCTCATCAGGTGGTCAATGGTATGCAAATCTCTTGGACCTGGAACCTTTCATCTAAAAACGTGTTTCAGTTTTAAGCCTCTGGTTCTTTTCGGTCACATTCAAGCAGTGGATTCTGCTTCATAATAAAAGTCCGGTGTTAAAATTCACTGGAGATTTTTGTTATCTCTGAGACTGCCCTTCAGAACCCAGGGCTAACCTGGCTAGCATGGCTCAGTGGTTGAGTGTCAAACTATGAAGTAAAAAGTCATGGTTAGGTTTCCTGTAAGAGCATATGCCCAGGTTTCGGGCTCAGTCCCCAGTGTGGGGCATGCAAGAGGCAGCCGATCAATGATTCTCTCTCATCATTGATGTTCTATCTCTCTCCCTCTCCCTTCCTACCTGAAATCAATAAAAAATATATTGTGAAACAAACAAACAAACAAACAACAACAACAACAACAACAACAAAACCCAGGGCCAAACTTGAAAGAAATGTGTTCTGAGGTCATTTTGGGGAAGGCAAATTCCTCTGTCCTTAGTAATGAATACCTGGCAAGGATAGCATTGGCCATTGTTAAAAGCATTTACTGTTTATAAGCTAATTTTAGATCTTTGGAACTTAATGAGAGTAGCTATTATTATAGTTATCTCCATTTTAGAGATTAGAAACCTGATGTTCAAAAAAGCAATATTTTTGGTCAATAATCTACAGAAAAGACTTGCAACAGTCAGGTTACACTGGATTACATACTGGTAATAACTTACCCCCAGATCTTTGGGACATCAAGTAATAAAAGTTTAATTTTCTCTCATGCCAAGTGTGGAATTGAGGTTCCATTGGGTGGCCTGCTATGCGTCATTATGGTCTTCGCTCTGGGACCCAAGCTGAAGAGGCAGTTATAATTGGTGTATTTGGCCATCACCATGGCAAAGGGAAAAGAGAATTCCACAACTCTTAAATCTGCCATTCAGAAGTGACTCACCTGACGTGTACTCATATTTCATTGACCAAACTTAAGCCACAGCTAACTTTAAGTGGGTGGAAAATTCAATCCTACCATGTGCCCAGGAAAAAGAACTGGACTATTTGTAAACAGCCCTAGTGACTGCCAAGTGCTAAGGGTGAGATTCCAATGCATTTCCTCTGTCCCAGCAAATCCATGCCCTTTCCACTGAGCTCATTGCCTCTTCATGCTGAGCATGGAATCAAGACTGAAGCTGACATAAGCAATTCAGCTGGCTGGAACAATCTGATACTGCTTCCTTGCCTCTCAGCTTTGTTTCTTGGTTTCTCTTCTCTTCCCAGACAACAGCCTTTTGGACATTAACATAAGTCAGTTTCCCTTTCCCATGTGATTCTGGGGTCTGGTTGGAGGCATTGTACTAGGCTTCTCTGAGAAAGTTTAACTGATATAAGCCTTGTCGTGTTTTCCCAAGTGAATTTTCCAAGGATTTACCTGGAACAAAAATCCAAAGGAATGATAGTTATTCTCTCCAAAGAGGATAAACATTCCACCTGCCATTGAAACATGCTCCCATCTCTACCTCTTCAATACATACATGCATACATGCATATGTACATACATAAAAATATATGAATGTACAAAAACATTAAATTATGGGGGGATGAGAAAAATAAAGGAGGTCATGCTGAGATATGATACTAGAAAAGGAGGCAGGAACCATATAATAAAGGATCTTCCATCTTAAAGAATTCTTACTTTATTCAAGGGCAAGAAGAGGTGAATGAAATCCTACCTAATAAAAGAGTAATATGCAAATTAACCATCACTCCAGGACAAAAATGGCGGCACTCATAGTGGTGGGGCAGGATGCTGGCAGTGTTATCCTGGCAACAGGAACCTAGCAGGCAATCAAACTGCATGCAGCACCCAGCAGGGCCTGCTGGGAGGTTGCCATGATGACCCCCGAGCAGACGAGCAGGGGCCGCAGGTGGTGTCCAGCAGGGCCAGCTGGATTCCAACTGTGAAGAAGAGGGAGCCAGTTATCAGGACCCCACAGGCAGCACACAGCACGGCCTGCTGGGTGGTCGCCTTGATGACCCCGAGCAGACAAGCGGGGGCTTCAGGCAGCACCCAGCAGGGCTTGCTGGGCGGTGGTGGTGGCGAAGGGAGAGCAAGCGATGGGGACCCGCAGGCAGCACCCAGGAGGGCCTGCTGGGAGGTCACCATCATGACCCCCGAGCAGACAAGTGGGGGCTGTAGGCAGCACACAGCAGGGCCTGCTGGGCAGTGTGGCGATGACGGGGGAGCAGGCAAGTGGGGTGACCAGAGAGCAGGCAATTGAACTGCAGGCAGCACCCAGCAGGGCCTGCTGTGGCGCCATGGGGGAGCAAGCAATCTCTGGGAGGTCACTGTGGTGACCCCCTAGCAGACAAGCATGCCACAGGCAGCACACAGCAGGGCCTGCTGGGCAGTGGTGGCCGCCATGGGGGAGCAGGCAAGCAGGTGACCAGAGAGCAGGCAATCGGACTAGCAGGCAGCACCCGGTAGGGCCTACTGGGCAGTGGCAGTGGTGATTGGGGAGCAGGCAAGCAGGGCAACCAGGGAGCAAGCAATGGGGACCCACAGGCAGCACCCAGCAGGGTCTGCTGGGTGGTGGCAATGGCAACTGGGGAGCAAGCAATGGGCGTCAGCAGAGCCTGCTGGGCGGTGGCTGGATCCACCAGATAGCAGGCAAGTGGGGCAACCAGGGAGCAGGCAATCTGCCCGCAGGCAGCACCCAGCAGGGCCTGCTTGCCCATCCTCATGGTGTGGAGCAGACAGGCTGGCAGAGAGCAGAGAACCACGTGGAGTGGGCCCAAGCCATCAGTAGCACGTCTCTGAATTGGAGAGGGTGCAGGTCGGGCCGAGGGACCTCCCCGCCTAACCCTCCCTCCCCCACCTACCCATGCACGAATTTTGTGCACTGGGACCCTAGTGTTTTAAATAAAAACTAACATAATTAAATGTGTAGTTTAGTTAGAAACCCTGGACATAGGAGACAGATTTTTGGAAGTGGGGAAAGGATACAGATTGGGGCAGGGAGACCAGTTAGGAAACTTGCAGAAATCCAGCCCCCCAAATTGAGTAAGGCAAAGGGATATAGGCAAGAAAAGAAGGAGAAGGACAAAATAATTTTAAAGTAATAGTACCATAGGACTTGGTGATTTACTGGATGTGGGGTGGGAAGAGAGTAGAGGAGTCAGGAATGAATCCTGCATTTCTGCCTTGGGAGAGTAGGAAAGAGGTAGTACATTCAAGCAAATGAGGGGTAAAGGAGGAAGAGAAAGTGAGGCAATGGAGGAAGGAAATATGGTCAGTTTAGTTTAGATCGGGGTGTGCTACGCTTCCATGGGGACATCCAGTGGAGATGGACCATGGGAAGTTGTGCATATGTATCTGCTGCCCATGCAAGAGGTGTGAGATTTGTATCCCCAGGATAGAGTTGGGACTCCTCCAAGCACAAGCCATGGTTGAACCCCAGAAGCAGTGAGATCATTCAGAAAGAGCATTCAAATTGAGAAGATGGCCAAGGACATGACTCCAGGGAATACCAGTGTGTGCAGTACAGGCAGAGAAACAGCATTCTGGCAAAAGAGAGATGAAATCATCAGAGAAACAGGAGAAAGGCCAGAGGAGAGGAGTGCAATAGAATGTCAAGGAAGAGAGAGAGCCAAAGAAGGAGTGTGCAGCATGACTGAATGTTACAGAGAAGGCAAGTAATATAAGGAATAAACAACTTTAAGTGAAGTTAATGGGGAAAGAAGCCAGACTGTAGGGAATTGAGTATGAGGTGCAGACAGGGAATGTAGACTAGTCTAGTATTTTCCAACCTATTGGAGTGTAAGGACCTTCATTAGATTTAAAATAAGTATGTAAATTCTCACATGATAGGAATTATCCCTTTTTTTTTTCAGCCAGCAGTTGACCCTTGGCATCTTCTCTGTCTTCTATGCCATGTGTTCTGCCAGATCCCAGATATCTCAAGCTCAGAGGCCACAACTCAGGGGACTGGTCTTTTGATAAAGAGTATGTGAGTTCCCTCCTTTTTGGACTCCTACCATTTGCAACAGCATGGATGGAGCTGGAGAGCATTATGCTAAGTGAAATAAGTCAGTCAGAGAAAGATAAATATCACGTGCTCTCACTCATTTGTGGATGATAATGAACAACATAAACCAATGAACAAAAACTGAAGTAGAGACAGAGAAACATCGATCAGATGCTCAAAACTCAGAGGGAAGGTAGGGTGGGTGGGGGTGAAGGGGAGAGATCGACCAAAGGACTTGTATGCATGCATATAAACATAAGCGATGGAAGTGGACAACAGGGGATGAGGGTGAGGCAGGAGTGGGGGGATGAGAGGACATTGGGGGAATAAGGTCACATTTGTAATATCTTAATCAATAAAGGGGAAAAAAAGAGTCTATGTGAGAGAAAGTGAAAGAAAGGTTGTCCCTGAAAGATTGAGAGCCTGCTTTCCTTCCCAAGGTAGAAGAGAATGAAGCTTGCTTATATAACAGTAGCAATGAATACTCTTATTATTATTGAAACCTGAGGTAAATTTACTTGTCATTCCTACAGTTCTCAAAGCTATGAGAGGAAGACATTATCACCTATGTTTCTGCTTCCCTGCCCACCACATTCAAATGGGGAAATAGATTTCCAAAATTATAACTTCATGTTAATAACTATGTAAAATAAAAAGTTAAGTTCTACTTCTATCAAGAAACATATTTAAGTTTGTTAGGAAGTAAAAAAAAAACCTGCAGAAGGTTATGAAATGAGTTAAAAAAATTAGTAACTTTTAAAGATTATGTAGTCATAAAGCTTCAACTCCTGATTTTAGAAAAGGGTTATTATTGTTTTTACCTGACCATGGTTATCCTTGGATAACCTAAAGTAATAGATTAGGTGCCAGAAACAACTGCCCTCCCCCAAACCCATCTCCATACATCCAGCAGTGTTGTAGGGGACCTGGCTTAGGGAGCAGATTCTCTCCTTGGGCAAAGTGTCCATCTCTCCGAGCCTTGATTTCTTCACCTTTAAATGGAGGGAATTATTTTTACCTTACAGGATTTTTATGAGAGTTACAAAATTAGCACCAAGCCCAGCACATAGGCATTCTACAGATGGCAGCTCTGTGGAATGCTGGTGTTGAGATTAATTACTCATTGTAAAGGGAAAAATCTCAGCTTTATAATGCAGGGATCAAATTTAGCATCAGTTGTCACAGAGCAGCCAGACACTATGTTCTTTCTGAAGAAATGCGGAACACTCAGCATCACCATTCAAGTATCTTGCAAAAACAATCCTTAAATTGAATCTAAACAAGCTTCTAGTCCAAACGTCTAAATGAAAGGAAACACAGGTAATTCAGGAAACAGTCCAATGACACCACCAAGAAACCATGAGACAAATCCAGAATGCACATATTTCAGAAGGCAACTGACCCAGCCTCTTCAAAATATGTGTGTCATGAAGGAAGTCTATGTGAGGAGACCTTTGTAGAGTAAGAGTCAAAAGAGGCATAATAATCAAACAAAATGCATGAGCCCTCACAGATTTTAGTTTGAAAAAAAATCCATAAAATAAAATTTGAGATAAGTTGGGAAAATTTTGAATATGAACCAACTAGTAGATGAGGATTATTAATTTTCAATAAATGGTATTGAGGTTATATAAACCACTGCTTTTATTTTTAGGAGATGAAGGTTGAAATATTTAGGGGTGAAGTGTCATAATGTCTATTATTTACTTTCATAAACCATATAAATACGTACATATGTAATGGATATATAAAATACATCTGGCAAGATATTATTAATTATTAAATCTAAATGATGGGTATATCATTGCTTATTTTACAATTCTTTCAACTTTTCTGTATGCTTGAAAATTTAATAATAAATGTTCAGGAGAGAAATGAAAAAGAAATTACTTAATAAGATGATGACAGCCAAACTAATGTAACTAAATAGTGCAAATTCAGTAACAGAATTTCAGCACAATAGCTGTAGCCCAAAAGGAAAGTTTTTGTAGATTTTATATGAATGTGGAATGCTAAATTAGAATGTGTATAAAATAAAGGAGTTTGTTATATACTATAAGCACCTTCATAAGTGATTTAAATAAAATGCATTCTGCAAGCCAAAGATTTATCTGGCAATGAGTTGAATTTCTTGAATTTGCTAATACTGAGAACTATCCATGTGATGATAACTCTATTGCTCCCTCTTTTGGAGAGGAATGTAGATCTGTCTCCCTTTTATTTTTCTCTCTTTTTGGTTCCAACCATATGACAAGAGTAGGTAGAACTTATTTATCCATTCAACCATTTCAGCATCATTTATTCCCTCTAACCACTGAACTCTAGGGGTACAGAATAAATGTGCCCAAAGCCTAATGCGGAAACAAACATTTGTATGAATGACCATGCTGCAGCATTAGGACATATAAAAGGCCATATAAATGTCTGGGTATTAAAGAAGGGAATATCTAACTCTAGCTAGGGAAGTCTGAGAAAGTTGAATCTGAAAACTGGTGATTCTTAAAAAAATAGAAATACATTTGAATTTATCTGCTTTTTATGAATATTTATTTTAGATTTTTTGTTGTTGTACCATTTCACAGAAAACAGAAGATTCTATGAAAATTTCTGGAGATCCTTTGGCATACAGTTCCCTTCTTCCCAGTCCTTGCCTTGCAAATTCTAGTTGCCCTAGCATCCCTGAGTTCTGGCCTATGTTTGTTTCCTTTGCCTGGGGGGCTGGAGGGTGGGGCTGATACTCTCTGGTTGGGCCCCACTTCTGTGGCTGGAAGTTTAAAAAATCCTCCCATGCAGAAACCTCAGATGAATGTGGAGCTCACCTTATGTGTTTCCCTGCTCTTGAGATTAGTTCTGTACTCTTTATTGCCCAGTGTCTGAAAACAGCTGCTTCACTGAGTTTGTCCTATGTCAGAGTTGTTTACAGTGTGACAGTAAGAATGATACCCTCCATGAATTCATCGGGGCTGAACTCCATGACTATTTCAAAGTTCACAAGAGAGTCTTTTTAAACTTTATGCTATAAAGCAAGGAATATATATATATATATATATATATATATATATATATAATCTAATAAAAGAGTAATATGCAAATTGACCCTCACTCTGTTACACCTAACCATGCCCACCAGTCAAGCCATGCCCACCAGCCAATCAGAGTGGCTGTATGCAAATTAACCCAGCCAAGATGGCGGCCGGCAGCCACAGAGCTAGAGCAAACAGGAGGCTTCCATTGCACCAGCAATGGAGGAAACTGCCTGCGTAGGCCAGCTGGGCCTCTGCTCAAGGCAACAATGTTTCAATTATAGAAGCCACGGAGCTGAAGCAAACAGGAGGCTTTGTTGCCTGCCTAGGCCTCCACTCAAGGCAACAAAGTTTCAATTACAGAAGATAAATAAACCCAGAAATCTGATTCCAGCCAGCCTCGCTGGGACTTGGGTCAATAGGAGCTGTGGCCAGCCTGCAAACTGCCCTCAGCCCCTCACCCAGGCTGGCCAGGTACCCCAGTAGGGACCTGAACCCTGAAGGGACTGTGGGTAGCCTGAAAATGGCCCTCAGACCCTCACCCAGGCTGAAAAGACCCCCATGGGGTCAGGGTTCCCATTGGGGGGCTTGGCCAGCCTACAAACAGCCATCAGCTCCTCACCCAGGCTGACCAGACATGCCAGCAGGTGGACATCCCCCGAGGGGTCCCAGACTGCAAGAGGGCACAGGCTGGGCTGAGGGACCTCCCTGAGTGCACAAATTTTTGTGCGCCGGGCTCCTAGTATATATATATATTATACAGGGTGGGGCAAAGTAGGTTTGCATGGAAAATAGTATAAAAATTAGTAAATAACAATACAAGAATAAACTCTGTGTTTCATGTATTCACAGCTGTAAACCCACTTTTCCCCAGCTTGTATGCATATCACTGCATATCAATATACATACATAGATGTATACAGTGATACATATATGGTATGTACCATGTATAATTTTATGTTCCCTTGTGTGTATTTTTTCAGAAAGGTGTTTTAAAATCCCTTATTTATTCTTCACCCAATTTAAATCAGTTTGTAAAAATAAAAGACCAAACTTCCCAGTTTGGGAGAACTTGTCAGTAGTGCCTCAATGACTGGGAGATAATATCTACAGCCCAAATGGCACTGCGTTTGAGCCCTCCTCACATTCTGGCCACATTTTCTGTCATTTCATGTCCCACCCCAGCCCCTGAACTCTGTAAGGCCCCTAAAATCTACTTGTGATTTCCCAAATATATCATACATGTTCACACCTCCGTCCCTTACCATTCTCTCTGTTAGAACACCCTTTATTTCTCCTCCTTCTCCTTCTCCTTCTCCTTCAGAAGAGTGCCTCACATTGCAAAGGCTGTTTATTATCCACCAGAAAAGCTAGTTATGCCTTCTTATTGTGACTAACATTGTATTCTTTCCTCTAATATTTCACTTAACTCAATGTATTGAAATTATATTTTTATGTGTCCATCTCCCTACATTCCATCCCCATTAGACTACAAAATCATAGCAGCATCGTGTCTTGTTAAATGGTGTATTCCCATCCCATTCACAGTACCTGGCACTTAGTAGGCTCCCAATGAGCATTTGCTAATTAGATGAATTAATAAATATATTCATGGTGAAATGAAAATAGATATCTCAACTTTGTAAGGATAATACTCCTGATCCCAGGGCATTAGGATCTGAAGACCAAGCCACTTGGTTCCCATGCTGTCAGACATCCATGCCTTTGTCTCCTGGTCGCAGGTCTGAATTATATTATTTCTCAAAGGCCATTAAGAGGCCTTCAGAGAAAGCACAAGAAATTACCTGCAGTGCTGGTGTGCAATAATGTCCTTTTGTTCTCAGATAGTCTCCAGTTGACAGATATCAAGGTTGTTCTAATTTGTGTCAAACGGGCCATCTACAGGGAACATTTTGGAATGAGGAAGGTTCAAGAGATAGGGAAAAAAAAGTAATGAATATAAAGCGTAAATGCCATAGTAAAGTAATAGAGACATATAATAACAGCAAGGGAAATTTGACCTTCTGGCCGGAAACTCGATCGTGAGCCAATTGGAGAACTTTAGAAAATTGGATCAGCCTCAATAGTCACAGAGTAAACATGGGAAGTGCAATCCAGTCTTATTAAACATAATGCACACTTAATGCATAATTTTATTGCAACCAATTTCATGCTGCTGCTTTAAATGAAGCTGGGTTTACTTCCACTGCACCAGTCCACTACCATTAGTGCCTCTTAAAAGAACAGCAAGGCCGGTAAACTGTTACTGGGCTGATCTCTTCTTCAGCCCATACTTTCTGCTTCATAAATTCACCCTGCAACCAGGCCCGATACTGAGATCTTGTCTCCAGTCAGGACGCGGCGTTTGAAACACAACACTACCTTGGCAAGCTGTTTGCATACGGGGATGTTATAGCATTTCCATCTGATGCCAGGGCGTGAAGCAGTGAACCTTTGTCTTGGGAGAATGTCTGAATCCCAGACCCGAGAGCTGGGGTTCATATGATCTGGAAATGCAGTCTGGGGCAAAGGAAGCATTTGCCCTGGGAAGAGAGATGTGACTATGAGCCAAAGAGAGAGAATAAGATTCACAATGTACATCCTCTCCACATCTTGAGGTTCATTTCCTCCTGTCAATGTTGATTTTGGAAATGATGTCCTCAGATGGTGACATGTTTATGTTTTTCTGGGGTCTGGCCTTCATATGTCTAAATATAATGGGATGAAACCTAGAGCCTGACTGCTGACTCTGGGGTCCTGGTTGTGCTGTAACCTGCGGCTGCTCGGGAGGCCATACACCTCTCCCAGCCTCAGTGACTTCATCTTGAAAGTGAAGTTCACAGTCCTCTTGTGCCCATAGATGAGGCAGCCTGCAGAAGCAGGCTGTGAACCTGAAAGTGGTTATATATATTATCATAATAAAGAAAAATATCGAATGTGGTAAGTTCTGAGCAAACAAAATCCTGGAAGAGCCACACTTCCTTCTGTACCCCAATAAGCATTAGATCTCCAAAGATATCTAAAATCAAATTTGGTGCATTTTAAGTCTTGCATAGAATTCTAATTTCTTAACCGCCCCCGCCCTCCCCAAAAGAAAAGAAATCTAAATAAAATTTTTGTATTGCAACCAAATTTCTGGAAGGATTTTCTGTCTGCTATGGTATGAGAAAGCAGACAACCAAAATCTATGAATGCAGGCAACAGTAGCAAAAGGTCTTCACAGCTTCTGGGGCCCATTAAAGGCCGTCCAAAGCTTTGCTTTCCCCTTGAACCCCACAGGACTCCTCTGAATGTGCCTGCCCTGCGGGAGCCAGGAAGAGGTCTGGCCCTGGGGTCTGTAGAGGCCTCCTAAGAACTCTAGAAAAGGCATAAGTAGAAGCGGCTCCAACATGGAGTAGGGCTGGGGCTGCGCACGGGGGAAACAGGCTAGTTTGTGTCAGCATAGGTTACAAATCCCCTTTGCCTCTAAGATCAGGTACATTCTTACATTGTTTTAAAACCTGCCTTATATGAGCATTCTGTTCAGCTTCAAATGAATTGGAGGTTCATTAATTTGTTCGTCAACAAACATCAACTGAGAGCCCAGGATACTGTTGGCAGGCCTCATGCTCGGCCCCTGGGATACAGAGATGATTCTGCACTGAAGGATTTATAACCTACAAGTGACATGATGCAGATGCAGAAATGACCATGTAAGAAAGGGTGCCATCAAGGCCACAGAGGGAGATGAAATTCAAGGTTAGAGAAATTCAGGAGAGAGAGTTCATCCGCTGAATAAAGATTTATTTTGCACCGTTTCAAAATTATTATCTTTAAAACTTTTTAAATTTAAATGGTTATATTTTCTTACAACTGTGTAGCACACTTCTCCTGGTCTAGGACATGTTGAGAACCTATCCAGATGTATAGCATCCATCATTCAAAAATTCAATGTTGAGTGTGTTAGGAATGACATCATAGCTGGTGAGCACACCTTAAGATGGTCCCTGCCATCAGGTGATGGGTTGAATGGATGTGTGAAAGCTACAGTTTTAATGAACCTAATCTTTATTGACAAGCTGGTCAGCTTACCTTTTGGTCACTTTTCTACATTCTTGGAAGTCACTGTTCTTTTTTATTACTATACTAGAGGCCCGGTGCATAAAATTCTCATAATCCTGGACCACTGGCTCCTAATCACTCGCCTGGTTGCCCCCAACTGCCCTCACCACTAGCCTGGTTGCCACTAACTGCCCCCCATTGCCAACCAGGTCACTCCAACTGCCCCCCCACTAGCCTTGTCACCCCCATCTGCCCCCCTTGCTGGCCTGGTTGCCCCTCATGCCCCCCCTGCTGGCCTGGTCACCCCATGCAGCCTGCTGTTCAGTCATTTGGTCGTCCCTCACTAACCCTTCTGCCAGCCTGGTCATAGGCAGTCATCTTGTGAGGGCCTGAGGGTTAATTTGCATATTACCTCTTTATTATATAGGATGGTAACTATATGTTTAACATTTGCTACTTTACTTATCCCCTCCTCTCCTCTCTTTATTCTCTTTACTTCTCCCCTCCTCTCCTTTCTTTATTCTTCTCCTCCTCCTTTTTTCCTTCCTGCCTCTCTCCTCCCCCACATTTTTAAATAAAGATATAATTCAAACATCAGAAAATTTATCATTTAAAGTGTGTAATTCAGTGGTTTTGAGTACATTCATGAAATTGTGCAACCATCACTGTGACCTAAATCCAGAGCATTTTTATCACCCTTAAAAGAAACCCTGTATCTTTTAGCCATGACCCCCTGCCTCCCACAAACTCCACATTCGGTCCCCTTCCTTCATTAGCCCTAGGAACCCTAGTCAATTTTGTCCCTGTGGATTTGCCTATTCCAGATATTTCATATAAATGGAATCATACAATACATGGCTTTTTGTATCTGCCTTCTTTCATTTAGCATAATGTTTTCAAGGTTTGTCCATATTGTAGCATGTATGGGTGAAAAATATTTCATGGTATGGATATATCACATTTCAGTTGTCCATTCACCAATTTATGGATATTGGAGTTGTTTCATTTTGGAACTATTATGAATAATGTTACTATAAACATTGTGTACAAGTTTTTTGTGTGGATACATTTTTTTTTCTTTCTCATTTTATATATATAGGAGTGGAATTACTGGGTCATACAATAACTCGATGTTTAACATTTTGAGGAACTGCCTGATTGTTGTTTTTTTTTAGAAGACTGTTTTTATTTTTTGAGTTTATGTAAGACAGACTTTTTAAAATTTATTATTATCTTTGTTGTTGAAACTATTATAGAGGTGCCTCCCCCTGCTCCATTGATCCCTTCCTCCCCACTCCTGCTATTATCTGTGTCCATGGGTTATGCATATGTACATATAAGTTCTTTGGTTAATCTTTTCCTGCCTCTTCCTCTCCTCCCTTCTCTCTGAGATTATTTTTCAAAGCAGATATATCATTGCTCATTCCCATCAGTAATATGTGAGGGTTCTAATTTCTCTTCATCCTGGTCAACACTTGTTATTGTCTATCATTTAGATTATAGCCACCCTGGTGTATATAAAATGGTTTTGATTTGTATTTTCCTTATGACTAATGATGTTAAACAATTTTTTCATGATCCAATTGGCCATTCATATATCTTCATTAGAGGAATGTCCTTTGCACATTTTTAAATTAGGTCATTTGTCCTTTTGTTATTGAGTTGTAAGAGTTCTTTATATTCTAGATATCCCTTTTCAGATACAGTATTTGAAATTTTTTTCTTTCATTCTTGCATTGTCTTTTTACTTTTTCTGATGTCTTTTGAAGCATAAATGTTTTTATTTTCACTGAAGTCCAATTTGTCTAATTTTTCTTTAGTCACTTATATTCTTAGCGGCAGATCTAAAAAGGCTTTGTGCAACCCAAGGTCATCAAGATGTACTCTGATGGTTTCTCCTAAGAAGTTCATAGTTTTAGTATTTGCATTTAGGTCTATGATTCATTTCAAATTAATTTTTGTATGTGGTATGAGTTAGAAGTTCAACTTCAATACCCTCCTCACCTGGTGGATATTCAACATCATTGTTAAAAAGACTATTCTTCCCCTATTGAATAGTCTTCCCAACCTTGTCAAAAATTTATTTCTTAATCAACACAAGATATCCACGAGTAGAGACTTGGGAGAAAGCTACTATGCCATTCTAGATGAGGGAATAAGAGGAGTCTAGGTGTCTGGATAACTGAGAATTTTGAGTTGTTGCAAGGCTGGAGGAAAAATGACTAAGTTGGAAGTAATAAACAAACATACATACATATATTGGGCCCATGGGTTCCAATACATGGACCAATTAATTTTTGTGTGCATGGATGCAATTAACTTTTCCCCACCCTTCTCTAAAACTAAGTGTGCTTTCCAGGCTGGTTGTCAACCAGCAACAACCTTAGAGAGATCTGATAGTATTATATCGAACTGACATTTCTGATGAGAAATGTTTTCTGGGGGTGTATATGCAAACCTGGGAGCAGTTACATTTCAGAGATACTGAATAAGGATCCAGGAAGGGAGGATAACTCTCCCTCCCTCAGCATCCATGGTCAAACAAGATGGGCATTTACAGGTTCAGGTGACCTAGCATCCACATGTAGTCTACAGAGTTAATGCAGTTTTACATGTTTATTCAACATGATTGCAACAAGCATATCCTTTGTCAATTAACTATAGTTCTATACTCCTGTCTGAACACTATCAAGGAGGCCTGGGAAAGACCCCATCTGTTCTACATGACAGACATTCCCAGGAGTGCTGGAGGCAGACGTCTGAAAGTGGGGAGATTGTATGTGTGGCTGTCAAGAGCTTAAGATGTTCACATAGTGGCGCTAAACTTTGGGAAAGCTGATTTCAAAGGAAGACTAGCCATGATTCCACAACAAGCCTCTCTGAGTAGAGAAAGTGGCAAGAAAAGGTAAAACAACTCTCAACCTGGCAGGTCTGATGATAAACCTATGGAGCAGCCCACGTGGGAGAGAGCCCAGAAGTACAAAGGGGTATAACAGAGACAGAAAAATGAGCATGCAACGCTGGACAATAGGAGAAAGTACTGTAGAGAAATCTCAGGCTGCAGCGGAACTGTTGAAAAGTGTGAAGCAGATCAGAAAAGGCTACACAAACATAGCCAGAGCAAACCAAAGCCTAGCCATGCCTTCCATCATGTTTCATAGCGTGTCTGCTTTTTAACCTTCACCTACCATTTACGCAGCATCTACTCACCGTGTTGGTTCTGGCCTCTCTGCCTTGTCTCAAATTGTCATATGCAAGATGATTGGGGACCCACTGAGCTTTAAGTCTTGTTGGCTTATAAGGGTGTGCTTCATCTCCTGCTCACCTTATCCATAGTATTGAAGAGTTCAAGCAACTTCTCCATTTTGACATTCTCTCCCCTCTTGGCCCTTTGCTCTCCAACTTCCTCCCTGATTGCTCCTTCTCTGTTTCCATCCACCAATTCTTTTAAATTTTGTTTTATTGTTTAAAGTATTACAAAGAGTGTTAGATACGTCTCCATTTTTTTCCCTTGACCTTCCCCCCTCCTCCCCTACCCCCCAGTGTCTTGTGTCCATTGATTATGCTTATATGCATGCATACAAGCCTTCAGTTGATCTCTTAACTTCCCCCCAAGCCTTCTGAGCCTTCCAGCTGTAGTTTGACAGTCTGTTCAATGCTGTTCTGCCTCTGTATCTATTTATGTTCATCAGTTTATAATGGTCTTTATTATCCATAAATAAGTGAGATCATGTGGTATTTTTCTTTCATTGACTGGCTTATTTCACTTAGCATAATGCTCTCCAGTTCCATCCATGTTGCTGCAAATGGTAAGAATTCCTTCTTTTTTATAGCAGCATAGTATTCCATTGTGTAGATGTACCACAGATTTCTAATCCATTCATCTGCTGATGGGCACTTAGGCTGTTTCTAAATCTTAGCTATGGTAAATTGTGCAGCTATGAACATAGGGGTGCATATATCCTGTCCACCAATTTTTTGATTTAAGGATTTCAGCAAGCCCTACAGTTCACTCACACTCTATGAATCTTGTGCAGTTTATCTGATAATGAACTCACTCCTTTTCTCAAAGATTATAATCCTTCTCCGGCATACACTGTTGCTATAAATGTCAACTGAGTCTCTCAGACTCAGCTTCTCCCCTCCCCATTCTCTCTAGGTACATCCTCAGTGAAATCTTTCTCCCTCAAAGATATGACCTTCACTCTCTAATACCCTTGGTGACTCCCCATTGTCCACACTCAGGATGAAGCCTGACTATAAGGCCTCACTTCACTTTCTGAGTCTTTAGAATGACACTGACAATGTGACTGCCTCCCACTACTATTCAAGCATTCCATGATTTGACCCAGGTGACCTTGTTAATACCCTATTTATCCTTACACACACACACACACACACACATGCACGCACACATAGTCCCTTTCCCTTGACTTGAAAACTATTATTTACCCAAATATGTGCCTTTGATCACATTAAACATGCATACACATGCACATGCACACACATACATGGCTACATAGATCATGATGACTTAGCTGCAACAGATGTATAAAAGCCTGAGGATTATGGTGAACAAGAAGCTGAACATGAATCAACAGTGAGATAAGCTTGCCAAATTAAGTGAGTGCAATCTTGGTTTGAATGGAGGGAGGTAAATCATGTGTTCATTCAACAGTATTATCAATTGTCTGTGCTGGATGCTCCAGAAGTGATCCAGTCACTGCCTTTTTGAAGTTTAATGTCTACAGAGAAAATAGACATTAAATAATGGTAGCCATAGAAATAAGTATAAATTATAAATTGTGATAAATTCTATAGGAGAAAAATAGAGTATAGGGAAAGAGTATAATGGAGAGCGAATTTAGATTAGGAGGTGAGAGGAGGCCTCTCTGAGGAAATGATTAAGAACTGAAGGGCAGAACCAGGACACGTGTGACAAGAAAAGAAATCCGGGCAGGCCCTAGCTGTTTTAGCTCAGTGGGTAGAGCTTCAGCCTGCAAACCAAAGGGTCCTAGGTTCGATTCCTGTCAAGGGCATGTATCTCGGTTGTAGGCTCCTCCCCAGCTCGGGCCCTGGGTCCTGGTCGGGTGAGTGTAGGAGGCAACCAATCAATGTGTTTCTTTCACATGGATATTTCTCTCTGTCTTTCCCTCTCTGTCCCATTCTATCTGAAATCAATGGGAAAAATATCCCTGGGTGAGGATTAAAGTAAAAGAATTCCAGGCAGAATGAATTGCTCAACAAAGGCCGTGTTAAAGCGCTTGAATATTGCCTCAGGTTTAATGGGCAATCATGGAAGACGGGTTTTAGTGCCACCACAATATGGAGTATTTCATTGTATTTTGCAAATAACCTCTTTAAGGTTATTAGAAACAGATTAGAAATTTTTGAAAGGAGTATTGCAGAATGGAATACTTGGGGGAAATCTAAGGGGAAACTGGCAGTGATTAATCTGGAGAAGAAAAATGCCAGAAGAAGGAAAGAAATATATATACACATACATATACATTTGCTATGTGATAATCACTGGGCTGGGAGCTATGACATTCATTATCTTATCCAATCGTACCACAACCTTGAAAGATAGACATTAGTTTTATCTTGCAGATGGAGAATTGAGGTTGAGTAATTTGCAAAATTATTAATTGGTAGAACCAGCTTTCAAACCTAATTTTATTTAATGTTGATGCCCTTCTACAATACCATTTTTTATTAGATCTCCAAAGGGCTGCTGCCATATGTTGGAAAGATAAGGCCCTTAGATGCCCATAACCAGAGGACTAAAGGCAGAAGCATGTGCACCTGAGGATAGAAAGGGTTAAGTTGAAGTGGTGTCCATGGAAACAGTAGAGTTAGGAGTCCCATCAGATCCTGCAAATAGACCCAGAGGCCCAGGGCCAGGAGGGCTAGGGGTCAGCACAGGAATGCAACTGAGAGTCTGGAAGATGCAAAGGAGCGTCAAAGAGCAGGGAGCTTATTCAATGAGCGAGAAGCTGTGGCGGCCATATGTTCAACTACTCAGACAACTCTTAAGAAAGGACTTGCCCATGAGCTATGAAGTGGATGTACAGTATTGGAGCTAGTGCTACACTCTTCTAGATGCTATCCCCTGGCCAGTGACCCACCACAATAGCAGTTCTACAGCCTGACCACTTCTGCCCCAAGTGGGATCCCTTTAACTGGCCATCTTTGCTCTGGATCTTCTCAGTAGATTCTCTAAGTCTTTGTCAGATGGGCAGTGCAGGCTGAAGCTTTCCCTGCTCAACTGGTCTGCTTCCCAGAAGACCTGAATTGGCACAGAAGCCAAAAGTTGGGGGCAACTAGGACACAGGCCACTGGCGTGGACGATCATAATAGGAACCAGATTTTATATTATATGCCAGAGACTGTTCTAGGAACTGTATGTGTATTAAATTTTTTTAATCTTCAAGGCACTATGAGTGAGCACTACTATTATTACCAATTATAAATGAGGAATCACAGAATAATATATAAATACTCTAAGCTATCAAAGCTAATAATTTGTAGAGCCAGACTTTATATCCAGGCAGTCTGACATAGAATTACAGTTTATAACCTTTGAGCTTTACTTGGGGAACCCATTTTAAGGCAATTCTAGATAAACAAAGGAGCAAGGCCTTGCAAAGTACTAGTAGTTGCTCTATGTGTGGGGTAGCATTCCCGATCTCTCTCCCTCTCGTCTTTCCGCATTGTATTCCCCCCACAATGGCCTTCCTTTCTTTCCCAGTCCTCTCTTGACCCTTTTCTTCACAGCCTTCACAAGAGTTCTTCCCTTGGCCTAGGACCCTCCTCCTCAAATTCATCTAACTTCGCTGGTCCAAGGTCTACTTATCCCCCAGTTTTTGGTTAGTCACCAGGGCCTTGGGGAAATCTGTCCTGACTACCAGCCTGTGTTTACTAGTAGACCCCTGTTACACTCACTCATGGCATCTGGTGCTCTTTTCCACAATTCTTATTGCAACTCCAAAAAAGTAACAAACTTCATAATGACTTGCTTGAAGTTTGTGAATAGGTTGACAGGATGGTTCTACTCTGGCAGCTTGGGTCTCAGCCACAAAGGAGAGAGGGGAGATAGAGGTTTACAGCAGAGACATATCTTAGTCAGAAAAAAAATATGCTTGAAATATTAAGTGAGGAATACCATTATCAGAGGTATGTAGGGAGGAAATTTTAGAAAGGATAGTCAACATGACAGAACCTATTGCAAACCTTTTATCTCCAAGGGTCCCCGAGGGATCTCTCTGAGGCTGAGGCATCCATAGGCGCTCTGCTATCACCATGTGGTATTTAATTGTCATAAAATGAGGCAGCACAGTACAGTGAAACACATAGAGGCAGAAAATGGGGCATATCCTCTGGTTTTGATTTGGTTTTTATTTTCGCATTGCTGAAAGTAAGGCCTTATTTCCCACACCACTTGTCCTGTTTCCTTAACTGCGAAATAAAGAGATAGACTAGATCATCCCTAAGGTCCTTTAATTCGAAGAATTATAGTCCATATTTCTTTGTATGACTCTTGCATGGTTTCAATTTCCCACCCTTCTTAGTGTCATAGGTTTTCCCCCCCTTGCTCATCAGTGATGAACACCACGGAAAAATGACCCTTGGGGAATATTATTCAACTATTCTTGCCTTATATAGTGGTAGGATGAAAGAAATATAATTGAAAATAAATTAATTTTCTGTAAGACTTTAAATTTTATAAAATTATTACATAAAAATTATTTAGTTTATTTCTCCTAAGAATTATATAATATAGACTAGAGGCCTGGTGCACAAAAGTCTGTGCACTCACGGGGGGTCCCTCAACCTGGCCTGTGCCCTTTTGCAGTTGGGACCCCTTGGGGGATGTCCACTTGCTGGCTTAGGCCCGCTCCCCGGGCAATCGGGCCTAAGCTGGCAGTCAGACATCCCTCTGGCAGCCTGGGAGTCTTCGGGGATTATCCATTTGCCAGTGGGGTGCAGGTCTAAGCTGCAGTCAGACATCCTTAACGCTGCTGAGGAGACAGGAGAGGCTCCCTCCACCACTGCTGTGCTGGCAGCCATCAGCCTGGCTTGTGGTTGAGCAGAGCTCCCCCTGTGGGAGCACACTGACCATCAGGGGGCAGCTCCTGCATTGAGTGTCTGCCCCCTGGTGGTCAGTGTGTGTCATAGTGACCAGTCACTCCCAGTGGTTCTGCTGTTAGGGTCAATTTGCATATTATCCTTTTATTATATAGGATGATATTATTTTCTCTTTACTGCTGATGAAACTAATTATGGGGCACTATAATATGCACCCTCCCTATCCCGCAAGGTCTCAGAACTTGAAGAAATTTCTAGGGTTTGAACCAGCCTATGATTTTGCAATGCTATCATTCTTGCATATCATCAAGTGGGGTCAAGTATGAGGAATGCATAGTTGAGTAGCAGCATTAATACACAGTGAATCTGCAAATGAACTTGGTCACTGGCTTTCATATTTAAGTCACAACAGAGAACTAAAGAGGAATTATTTCATTCAGTATATTAGTTCACCAAAAATTAATTTATTTTTTAAAAAGTAGTTATTTGTAGGACTATTTAGGAAATAAAAATCCATATATTTTTGTTATGAGCGCACTTAATGAAAAACCCAAGGACACACATTTCAGTCATGTTTTAGGCAAAAGTTCCAAGTACCTCAGCTCTTACAACTAATAACAAAGTCATAAGTAATACCGAAGGAAAAGAAGTTTGAGGGGAAAATCACTATGATGTTAATCTTTCAAAGTATTATTGTTTAAAGACAGATTTTTTTTTTAAATTCTGAAAACTACCTTTTTCTCTCTTTTTTTTTTTTTAATTTATTTTTATTGTTCAGATTATTACAGTTGTTCCTCTTTTTTCCCCCATAG
>PVJC01017401.1:0-32536 GCA_004026665.1 Murina feae | reverse complement strand
CATGAAGTTGAAGCCCATAGGAGGCTTCATTACCTGCCTAGGCCTCAGCTTAAAGGAACAGTGTATCAATTATGGAAGATAAATAAACCCCAGAAACCTGCTTCCAGCCAGCCTTGCTGGGACGTTGAGTTAGTGGGAGCTGTGGGCATCCTGAAAGCCTGAAAACAACCCTCAGGCCTGCACCCAGGCTGGCCACACCCCAATGGGATGAGGGATCCCACTGGGGGGCTTGGCCAGCCTGCAAACAGCAATCAGCCCCTCACTCAGGCTGACCAGGCATGCCAGCAGGTGGAAATCCCCAGAGGGGTCCCAGACTGGGAGAGGGAACAGGCCGGGCTGAAGGACCTTCCGAGTGCACAAATTTTTGTGCACCGGGCCCCTAGTATTTACATAAAACACACACACAAAACAGAAACTCAAAAATTTAGTGTACTTATATAAGATGGGGGTAGAACGGAAAAAATAGATCAAAGTTGTCAATACTGCCTGGCTGGTGATTGAGTGTCGCCCATGAACCAGGAGGTCATAGTTCAGTTCCTGGACAGGGCACATGCCTGGCTTGTGGGTTTGATCTAGATGGTGTAGGAGGCAGCTGATCAGTATTTCCCTCTAATCATTGATGTTTCTAACTCTCTCATCCTCTCCCTTCCTCTCTGAAATCAATAAAAAAATATTTTTTAAAAAAGTTGTCAATACTTTTGTAAACAGTTTTGATTTTTGGTTCATGTGACTATAATACCAAGGAAAGTAATGATCTTTTTAAACTAATAAAGATAAATATTTTTCTATTTTGAACTATAAATGATATTTTCTTGATATTTACCAATTAAACTTAATAAATTTAATGATGTATAATTGTAAGTGTTACTTTTACATGTGCTATGTAATCCTGTTCTTTTCAATTATTTTCTTCAAATAAACATATTTGCAGTATTCACATATTCAATATTTTTCTTTGCATTGGCTGTGGAATTGATCAGTCTTCCCTTCTACTTGCTTTAGTTGTCTAAATATACTCCTTTTATAAGGGAGTTTAATATACTAACATTGACATTTTTTCACAATGATTTCCACCGTGACCATTTGTCACTGTTTCATAAAGTCCATTAACTAGCTCTTTCACAAGAGACAATGAAGCTGCAGTTCATGTTTCAAAGTTAAAGCAAACACTTGACATTCTTCTCACACTTCAGTTTTACCCTTATGACTCATCTCTGCTTTCATTCAACCTGGGGAGGTGAAAAGATCACTGGGGGAAATCAAAAGAATGATTCTATTTCTAGTTCCTTCACTTATTAAATGGTCATGGTTATGTGGCGTAACCCCTTGGAGACTGTTTTAAATTATAACAAAGATATAATCACGGTTATTCTGCATAAAGCACAAAGAAGTTATCATGACCAAATGAGATATTATCATATGAAGCACTTTAACAAAAGCAGACTTGTACAACTTTATGATATTATTGCCTTCAGCATAAAGAGATGTTTTAATATGCTGCACAGATTCTGTAATCCGAATAAAACAGTAACTTTGAAGTAAAAGGGGGTTCACATTTTGCTGTATCATTGAAAATAATGATCTTTTACATGTGAGTTCTATTTTAATTTGCTTCTATCTTTTCACCAAAAGTAATATTTTATAGCAGCTACTCCCTCTGGTGTTCAAATGTCCTTGTTTTCACTTGTTATTATTGGTAAACTAGGGGGTTAGAGTGGGGCAGAACTCAGGAATAAAATGAAACAGAATTCACCTCTGTGTTACCTGAATACTCTTGTAATTATCTCTTTCTTTCTTAATGTAGATTATTCAAACTTTCTTTTTGAGAACTAGTCTTTGATTGGTGCAGTCTACAGCTTTTAATTTTAATGGCATATATTGCAAAAATGTTAGAAATTGAAGATCTTTTTTATCTTATTAGACAAAGGAGTCAGTCAGAGATGGTGTTATTAGATGTCAGGAGCTATTGTGGCTTCTGCACTCAAGGGATTTTGTTTCTAGACTCTAAGTGGTAACTGAATAATTGTGAAATTTATTGCAAAACAAGTAACATTTTTGGCAAATCTTATTCTGAGTCTGAACTCTGAACTTATGAACTCCTAAGTCTTGTTAAACTCACTGAGCTTATTAATCTTAAATGTACATGATGCTACGTAGGATTCAAAAGAATCCACAAGCTTGTTTTTGGTAGATCTATTATCTCTTGAGTTCTATCACTTTGCACATAAGTATGTAAGATATGAAAGCGACCCAAGTGCCCATCCATAGAGGAATTATGGTACTACTGTATACACAATGCAATATTACTCAGCCATAAAAAAAGAAAGAAATCTTATCATTTGGGACAACAGAATATTATGATAAGTGAAATACCTCAGAGAAAGACAAATACCACATGATTTCACTTATATGTGAAATCTAAAGAACAAACTAAAATTGAAACAGACTCATAGGGAGGGGACATTGGGTTTAAAAAGTTAAGGGATTAAGAAGTGTAAATTGATAGTTACAAAACAGTCAGAGGATATAAAGTACAGCATAGGAAATTTGTTAGTCAATAATATTATAATAACTCTATGGTGTCAGATAGGTACTGGAAATATTGGGAGGAGTACTTTGTAAAGTATATGATTGGCTAACCACTATGCTGTACACCTGAAACTAATGCAAAATAATATATAATTTAAAATGTAATCAAAAAATAAAATAAAGAGTATGTAAGAAAATACTTTTGGTAAATCAAAAGGATAAGAGATAAAGTTGATAAATATAACCCCTATCTCAAATTAATGCTGCCTTTCAAACACATGCTAACCTTCTATCAGTACCTTCTCTGATTTCAAGCCCATTAAATCCATTTTTGCTTCTTTACTATGAAATGTAACATATAACTTACCATTTTTTTAATCTATTCAGTGAATATATATTTTGTGGATGCCAGATACAGTATTGGGGTATATCAGTAATACTATCATTATGAATATTTATTAAATCAAAATGTTTTTCAGTCTTTGCCTACAGGGTGATTGGTGAGGTCAAGTGAACCAAGTGAGTTGGGGGTGGGAGGATTATTTCTGTGGGATTCCCTGGAGACATTTTGAGGATTCTGCACAGTTTCTCCTGTGCCATTCGAGGGCAAGGTAGAAAGTGCTTTTCAGGGGCTGAGGAGTACCTCAGTTCTGAGAAAACCAGTCATCCTCCAAGAGAGCAATGGGTCAATTCCTCAATGGTCAGTGCCTTTGTGAACCTGACCTCAATGTCCGTGTTTGCTGGGACATGAATCAGTAGTTTGGGTTAACCCCAAAGATTAAACACTCCTGACCTTCTTGTTCTTTCTTGAAATTCATGGTTTTATACATAAAATCATATGAACTATGAGCAAAACTTAAATAATGTGCTTGTGGTTTTAAAGTGGCTTTTCTGATTCAGTTCTCAGAAGGTGAAGATCTGAAGTGCCTTCAGCTGTGCTCCAAACCAGTGTTTGCAAATAGAGTGGGGGCAATAAAGATGGAAATGGAGAGGCATCCTCCTCTGCTTCAGACTGTTTGGGGTGGACTGCACTGGTGGAGGGAGGAGGGGTTCAGGCAATCTTTATGAAAAATATCCCCAAGGCGATCTCCTCTTACTATGTCTTTTCTAAGCTACATGTGTTGCATACAAACACTGGGAAAGAGCATATTCCCAGATTTGCAGTTTTAGCCCTGATATACCCACTAGGGCTGAGCTAAGGATAAGGGACCCTATTGTTATGATAGAAAACACAGAGAAAATAATAAAAGAGTCCCTTGCAGTTCTAATATGTTTCTGCAAAGTGTTATGCAAATAAAATTATGAGAGATATGGTATCACTAGGAACCACTTGAAAAATTTTGACTTTCTACCATTAATACACATAGTGTCTAATCAGCTGAGACGCAATGTGGCTTCAACATGTGTGAACCCGTGGCCTGGCAGGACTGAATCAGGTCTCCATGTCTCTCCACAGTAGCCAATGAGGATGTCCTTTGGTCAGTATGTGCTCTAATCATGACCTACCATGTGTGGGTGTGAGTGTTTTCACCACAGTGGAAGCATACTTAATGCTGATAATTAAAAGAGCAAGGAAACATCTGCTTGGGGCATCTCTGGGTTGACATTGTTGTTTTTTTTTTATCACTAATGCTTTTTGTCATATTCCAAGCCAATTCAAAGGCAAACTTTCCCCCCAGAAAATGAAAGTTGGGCAAGGGAACATCTTTTCATGTTCTATTAGGGCATTTGAGAAGACAGATATTCAAATGCAAGAGTGTAATCTTTCAAAATGAGTTTAAAGGAAGTCAGAACCAACTTCCTTCTCCATGGTGTGGGTCAAGCATGAACAGGGCAATGAATGCATTGCTACTCCCCAGCTTCCTTCTTGCAGCAGGGTGAGTATAACCAGCAAAGATCCCACATGAATCACAGAATGTGGGTCCTAAAAGCAGACAGACCAACACTTTAATAAAGGGATATTTACAAGGTGTGGGAAAAGCTGCAGGAAATAAGGAAAGGATGAATTCAGTACCCCTGTGAGAGAAGCAGGAGGGAGTTCTTCCACTCCTTGGCCTAAATGGGCAAGAGGTGAAGAATTCTTGGTTTTGAGAGGTTAGCCATACTAGGCAGGAGCTCTGCCCATCAGTAGGGGAAGCAGAGCCCTGGTGGCGGTGCACTCGGACAAAAATAGAACTTCACTCTCTGCCCTCTGATCTTTTGCTAGAGTGTTCCCATATCTGGACCCAACCAGAACCTTTTAGGCACAGAACAGAGCGGAGAAGATAGAGAGTGGATACACAGGGGCAAATAAAGAATATTCACATGGTTGTGGGGAAAACAAAAGCTGGTGTCTTCATGACCCAGGGCTAAGTCCTTGACTCCCAAACATCTCATAGGCTGACAGCCTGGGACCTTGTCTGCTGCACAGAGGGAACCCTCACCCCTGGAGTTCACAGGTCTCTCACTCAGCAATCAACCAGATGGGTGGGCTTTTCTGTTCCTACAGTGTGATGTAAAGTGAGAAAGGGCCTCAGGGCAAGGCAGAAAAGGCAAGTGTCTTTCACGCTCCCCCCCTCCTCCCCCACATAACCTGCCAATGTAAGAATTTCTTCAACAGGGAATTCTAATACCAAGTGGGTCTTCAGACTTTCATTGTTTTATTGTCAATTCATTTCCACTCTACTGCTCGAATATAAATAATAATTTAAAATATGTATTATGTTTGGACACCAGTGGTTTTCTCTTTGTCAAATATCTTATTTACATTCTCGGTTATGTGGGCACTCGATTATCTCTACTTCCTGAAGTTCTCTCCTCTCTTTATTTCTCTGAATCTGTTTCTCTTTTTCCTCCTTCGTTTGCACCTATTATCAGATATAGGAGATGGTATTATGCAAATACAGAAAGAAAGAATGAAAAAGATATTACTTAAATAGATTTAGGTAAGGTTTTAAAGAGGTGAAAAACTTCAAAGGAGTTTCCAAGTTAGTACAATTACAATAATTCAAATTCTAGACCTCTCTTTCTTACAATTATACAGGGGTGAGAAAAAGTAGGTTAAATTACCAGCCATCATTACCTAAAAGATGTCATAAGTAAGGATACAAAATAATAATAATAATAAATAATAATAATAATAATAATATAATACTTAATAAATAAGTAATAATACAATAATAAACTCTAGTTTTCTGTACTCACAGCTGTAAGCCTACTTTTCCCCACCCTTGTATAATGTGTGCAGAGGGGTTTCGCTGGGAAAATATTTTTATAATGAAAACAAAATGTAGAACTCTGATTGAGACTTTTAAAGTATAAGGTGATATTCTAATTTTGATCATTGCTGGGATACCTCCACTAATTAGACAGTCTTTTGAAGGCAAAAAATGTACTAATTATGACAAAAGTAGTTTTGTTTCTCTTGAATACACCCCTTTTCTTCTTTTTTTACCAAATTAATGGTAAAATGAAGCCAAAATGGGCAGAGCATTAATAGGGCCTCAGGCCACTCTGGTTGCCAGGGGAACCTGGCCTGCGTCTCTCAGCACAGTGAGGAAAGCTGCTTATGTGGAGGTAGGTCCTCAGGAGTATGAGATTTTATCATAATATTGGAGGAAAGCTTATAAAATAGGAAAATTAAACTGCTAAAATGCTGTACATTATTATACATGGACATAAAGCACATGTTATTTAACTTACTAGGATTTTCTATTATTCTGCTTAATGCAAACACTGCTTATAACAACAAGTAAAGCACGTTTAAAGCTGTAAAACGTGTTTTCAGTGATTTTTCTTATTGGTTAATGCTACAAAGCATCTTGAATGGTGGGTGCTTTGGCATTTCTGTCATATGGACTTGAAAACACATTGGCAAATTGTGATCAACTCACTTTCTTGTGGATCTAACAACAGAGATCAACCTGCAATGAGTTTATAGTTGAAAGAAGCAGTTGTGTTTGCTTAAGACTTGAGGTGCAGCCCATACGGCCTCGAGGAAAGTCAGAATGCAACCAGCTCCACATCACTTCCCTCACATCCCCCAGTGGCAGGTGAGAGGGCAGGACTTCAGGGTGCAACAGAAGACATGACAAAAGCAATCTCTTCCCCACGGGGATGCATAATCTGGTGTGAGAGGCCGACTCTAAATTTTTAAAAAATTATGGAAACTTAATTATTAACAAATATAATTAACTCTGGTGTTATGCAGGAAAGGTGTTGAATTAAACGGAGTAGCCAAAATGGCTCTCCTTCTTCAAGACACTTTGCTGGTATCTGTTAAATTGCCACAATTAATATTCAATCCCCTTCGTGTCTTTGGCATGAAGGCACCCTGTGAGTGATTGCAGGTGTGCAACTGCACAAGTTTGTAGGGGTCCTGTAGACCAGATGTACAAAAGCATTAGGGAAGTTCTTGACAAATGGCACTGAAGCTGACATGTAAAAACTATGTGGTAGCTCTCCAGGTAAAGGGACCATTCCAGGCAGGGAGCAACATATGTGAAGGACATGATGCACAGGAGTAGGGCACATTTATGTAACTGTGAGGAAGCAAAGGTACCTGAGCCTCGTAGCCAATGGAAGTATGACAGAAGACAAAATGGCAGTCAAGGCCCAGATCACTCTGGGCCCTAACAAATATGTTTAAGATTTTGGATTTCAGTCTAAGAGTAATAGAGAACCACTGAAGGAACTTAGGGAAGAGGGTGATAGGCACAGATTTGGGATATTTGAGACATCACTTATCTTTAATTTGTAGAATATATTGGAGGGGAAAGAGCAGGTATGAGAAATTTCATACTGAATCAATATCATGTACTGTTAAAACAGTGACTACTTGGTCCTGTCCAACAACATTCATGGAGACATTAGGTCTACACCAACATGTCCTTGAAATTTGATTCTACCAAAAACCTACATGAGCATATTTGGTCCATGTCAAATTGCCCTGTTTAGAACATCCATGCTTACAAAGAATCCCTGAGTTCAAATAACCCATAAAGTTTACTTATACTTTGGGTTTACAGAATTAATACATTAAAAAGAAGCTATCATCTTTTATTGGTCCAATGTGTTGTGGTAATATTGCCAAAAATAGCCCTTCTCCCCTTGGTAGCTATTTGGTAATGACACATGGGATTAGGTAGATGACTATTGTCTTTATGAACATTTTGGACAGGATCCAATATCAAGGACCTTTTGGTGTGGTCCAGTTGTCTCAGCGTACCTTTTGGACAGGACCAAATGTCTTGCAAGGGCACCGCTATAACAAAAAGGCATCTTAGTGGGCCACATTAGAGCAAGAATTTATCAGGAAGAAAAGGCATGGGAACACACATGCAAAAGCATGAAACCCTGACACATAGTTGTGTGTTTGCAGTGTCACCAGCACCAACAGTGCTAAAGCTGAAAACCAGGTGGAGAATGGAGGAGATGGAAGTGCGGAATCACAAAGTCAAGTGCTGCACAGACTGAGAGGCTGTGCTGGGGTTGTGGGTGGATTGCTCGGTGGAAGAGTGGTACTTCACGGATTTGAGGAGGGTGTGTTTTGAAAAAAGAACCGTGGTAAACCTATTGTAATGGTCTAGGCGAGAGATGATTCAACCCAAAATCAAGGCAATTCCTGAGAAAATGAGAGGAGAGAAGAGGAGAGTTTTGAGGACCATTTACGAAATTAAGTTGATACAACTTGAGGTTTGAATGTATATGGAAGTTAAGAAGAAAGAGCCTAGAATTACTATGGGCTTATGCTTGGGTGACCAAGTGAATGATGGCGTCATTAACTGAAAAAAAAAAAATGTAGGAGAAATCACAACAAGCTTGAGGAGAACATAATGAGCTCGGGTTTCTCGAGGCTGTGTTTAAGGCACCTGTGAGGCATTTAATTATGTACACGGTGTGTACATTAGGACCATCTAATACTGGGGAGAGTCAGTGTTGGAGAGATAAAGGGCAGTTAGAGGCATGCAAGGGAATAAGGATAACAAGGTGAAAATGGGGGGGGGGTGGCTGGAGGGGGAATCAGGCTGATGAGCAAATGCTGCAGAAACCTTACCACTTAAGAAGGATCTTGCCAAATACCCCCTCCAGTATTTACTGTCCTTTGGAATAGAGTGGTTCTGCATTTCTTCTGTTACATGAAATAATTCTGTTCAATCAGCATATGTCAAGAGCCAGAAAAATCTGTGTTTGAACCCAACTCTAATATTAACAGCTGTGTGAGCCACCTGAGTGCAAAATGAAGCAAAACAAAACCCAACCCCAAAACTAACCCATGTGGTAAATGATTGCAAAGGGAGGACAGATATTATAAGCACACTTTCAAAAGTGTGTAGCACAGACCAGTTGTATCTTCAATGCATAGAATCATCTCTATATATAAAAGCCTAACCGACCAAACAACCTAACGACTGGTTGCTATGATGCACACTGACCACCAGGGGACAGATGCTCAATGCAGGTGCTTCTCCCTGGTCGTCAGTGCACTCCCACAGTCAACCTCCCTTGGCCCTGATTAACCCTGATCACCAGCCAGGCTGAGGGACTCGCACTCTTGCACAAATTCGTGCACCCAGCCTCTAGTAAATAAATAAAGAGTCAAATAGGTCACAGATATGCAGAAAGATACATGGATCATTTTGCCCTTCCCAGCTAGTTTCTGAATATATTATTATTACTTTCTTTCTCACTTAGGTACCTCTTACTTTTTGTGAACTTCAAACAAAACATCTTACTGGGCTGAGTTAGAGGTAGCCCAGGATCTCACCAGCAGGAAGTGAGCCCCTAAATATTGGAGAAGATTCCTCTGCCATCTTCCTAACAGAGAGGGGTCTCTCAGACTCACAGAGACCTCAGCAAGTGCAATGTTTTGTGAAAGCTGATGTTTGCAATCAGACTTAAAAGAAATACAAGATTTGATAATATTTATTTTCAAAATGTGAAAGGTGTCCAGGGTTGAAGGAGATTGTTGGGCAAAGGGAAGCTCTTTTGTGCTTCATACCACACCGCTCAAGAGAGCCATGCATTTCGAGGCTGTGGTAAGATTCTGGAGGCTAGAATCCTTCTTTGGGAGATAGGAGCCCTCTTCTGCTGTCAGCTGATGGATGGAATTACTGTATCGGTCATTATGTCTGTGCCTGGACGTGGATGTGAGCTGTGGGAAGCGGTGGGGGGCTGAAGTCTCAAGAAGCCAGTCTTACACAGGAATCCAGCTGAGAAAAGCAGGCACCGTGGTCTCCTGGCATCCAGCCTCCAATACCGAATTAGACAAGGGGAAGTCCCCACTCTTCTCAGGATCCCCCACCTCAGTGGCTGAGTCCACCATTGCTGTCCTACCGTTAGCTATTGTCCCATGAGCCCCTTTGCCTGAGGGCCTCTTACACCCAGCAGAATCTGACAGTGGTCGTGGACTGGCAGAGTTACCCAATGAAACAATGGTGACTGGATTTCTGGGGGGAGGGAGGGGTGACGTTCAGCTATAATCAGGATGTGAGGCCGCGCGGATGGATGTAAAAGAAAGAGGCAGTCTCACCTACAGTGGATCAACACTGAGCCCTAAGGAGTGGTTTGTTCTTCAGGTAATTCCACACAGTACAGGGAATACCTGCAAGACTCAGTCTGTGGGCTGTCCCAGTTAGAGGATCCTGAAAGGAACAGAAATATTCTATTTATGCGTATTCAATCCTTACTGTTTTATGACTTGTCTTATTCTAATTGGATGCTTTTGCTACTGTATTTAGATGGGTCATTCAAATAAGCAAACCTACGTTGTTTCTCCGCCCCTGAAAGAAGATGTGTGCTGGGAACTACGCCTACAACAAATTCTGGGCGTATCCAGAATAACCCAAGTGAACACTCGCACTAACTAGGCACCTGCTTCCTTCCTACTCCATGTAAACTGGATTGGGGTGGTGGGAAGACTGCAGATCCCTCCAAATGAGGCTGTCGGGAGGGTCTGAGAATTTCCTAGAAGGGTGAGGCCACAGGGCGAGTTTGGGGCGCGGGGCTGAAGCCCCAACCCCTCGGCAGGTTGTGAGTGGGCAGGATGGGGCGCGGCCCCCGGGTGGGGCGAGCGCGCCACCGGAGCTCCCCGCCCGCGCGCCCCTCGCGCCCGCCCGCCCGCCACGTACTCGCGCGTCCCGCCTGGCTGAGCGCCGCCAGTCCCGGGAGCCCCGCGCCGAGCTGTAAAGGGCCCTGGGGCAGAGCGGGAGCGGGGTCCGAGAGCCTGCGCGGGGCTGCGGGAGCGGGGCGACCCTGAGCGCGGAACCCGAGCCGGGGACGCGCTGTTCATCGCCGCCAGGGCCACCTCGGGACTCTCCGCGCTCCCACAGCCAGAGGTGAGCTCAGGGCTTGCGGGGGGGGGGGGGGGGGGGGGGGGGGGGGGGGGGGGGGGGGGGGGAGGAAGAAGGAGGGCGCAGTTCTTGGGAGCTAGGGCACTGCACTCGAGGTCTCTTGTCCCTGGGAGCTCAGAGCGGCAGGCTGAGGACCTGCCCACCAGGGGACAAAGCCTAGGAAAGGGGGGCTTCTCAGGAGCTAGGGAAAAAGAGCGAGAGCTCTCCACCCCACCCGGCACCCAGCAGCGCGCCTGTTCCCTAGGGTGACAGCTAGACGTCCTTCTCCTGGGTCCGCCCTGGTGGGCAGCAGCGGGCCCTGGACCCCTAGAACCCTCGGTCTCTTGCGCTAAGCCTGACACGAGCAAAGTTCGCCTCCCCAGGACCAGCCCATTCTCTCGTCCCGCAGCCCCGAAGGTGCAACCTGTGCTCACCCTCCTCCTGCCGCGGCCCAACCATGGAGCCCCCAGTTCAGATCTTCCGCGGAGATCCGGGCCCCACCTGCGCGCCAAGCACCTGCCTGCTCCCCAACGGCAGCGGCTGGGTCCCGGGCTGGGCCGAGCCCAACAGCAACAGCAGCGCCGGCCCCGAGGACACGCCGCTGGAACCCGCGTACATCTCCCCCGCCATCCCGGTCATCATCACGGCCGTCTACTCGCTGGTGTTCGTCGTGGGCTTGGTGGGAAACTCCCTGGTCATGTTCGTGATCATCCGGTGAGCGCAGGGTCCGGGCGCGCCAGTGGGCCGAGCCCGGAGGTGGGGGGGACTCTATACCGTCTGTGCAGGGCGCGGGAGAGCCTCAGAGGGTGACCTCTTGGACATGAACGATTTCCAGGGAGGAGTTTTTGGTGGGGACTGCGCGGTTCACACAGGGCGAATCCCAGCGGCCAGAGTCTTGAGGATGAAACAGTTTCCTCATTTCCCCAACCCCTCCTGTCCGAGAGCCTCCTGTGAACCCTGACAGGTGAGTACCAGGGTGTGCACCACGGCCAGTGTCTCCTGGAGAGAAAACTGGTCCATTTGCTTGTCCCTTTGCTTGGTTGCCTGGGCCAGTTTGGAGCACTTCGTTTTGCCTTTGAAAATAGTTTTTCTAAGATAAACTCAGCCCCACTGAGTACACTGTATATAAATCAGAATTTCCTTAATTCATCAGGTTAGTATTAAGTTTCATGAAGCAAAAAACAATATACTATCTAAGGCTGTTTGGTAGCCATGCGTGAGCCTTTTTTTAGTCCTGAAATACTATTTGTTTAGACTATCAGGGGCTTTTGCAAATAAGCCACCTGATATTTATCTCTAAAGTATGTATGGGTGGTGGAAGTTGTTGTTGTTGTTGTTGTTTTTTTTAAATCGCTTTGTTTTTTATTTTCCACTGTGAGAAATGGAAGGTTTTATTTTATTGTTCTTTCGTGGGACTCTGTTGATTTCCACTTCCAATAATAAATATCCAGCTATCCACATCATGCTAATGCTCTGGTAAGTGAAGTTATTCTTACTTTAGCCTCTTTCAACAAAGAAAAAAGAAAAAAAATACAACTTTGTTCTGGTTGCCTCTTGAGATACATGTGCTTCACTTTCTGGGAGACGTAATGCCCTGGCGATGTCCCTTTGGGAGGGAATAAGAAGCTTACGTTGCTTGGAGAATATCCTGTGGAAGAAAAAGTGCAAGTCTCTCTGTTCAGGGGCATTAAACATGAGGGACTAATTTCTTCTTTTTGTCCTGACTTTAGTTTTAAAACAGGCTTTTTACTTATTATGATCCTTAAGAACACTATCTACAGTAGCAGGAGTCTGAGTCTCTTGGGAAATCATTGTCATCCTGATGCCTTTTATCTTTTTTTCTTTTTTTTTTTTTTGGCTTGGGAATGTTAGGTCTTTTATCCTCACCCATGCTCCGAAACTAAAAGCCATTATTTAGACCTCCAAATACATTATAAAGCTCATTTACCTACAATTAGTGTCTGTAGCTTGGTACCCTTGGTTTCCATAATTGCTTATTGCATTTTACAGGAATTCTATCAGTGATGAGTAAAGGCTACAGAAGGGGGAAATATTTTAAAAGCAAATTGTTTTCCCAAGTCATTAGTAATTTCAGGGCTGCTCTCCACTAGAGAGAAGATTATAGTAACAAAAAGAAAAGAAAGGACAGCTGTGTTTTATATTATAATTAACATTTTTTAAAGATCTTTGATACAGAGGCTGTTGTTTTGTAATAAAAGATTGTCACACAAGAAGAGGTGGCTAAGAAAAAGCCCAACTCTGCTCCTACTCATACTATAGTTGCATGCTTCAGTTAAAAGAGATACAGCTTATTGTCATTTGAATGAGCACCTGAAGTTTTTGCTTGAGAAGAGTTTCTCCAGCTGCTCTACAACTTGTTAAATGGCCTGGAGACTAGGATTAAAAACAATGAAAAATCCTAAAATATGTGCAAAGACAATGGGGAACATTAGACATGTCAAAAAGAAAAAAAGAATCATTGTAGAGGTCAGGTACACGAAATTCATGCGCAGGAGTCGGGGGGAAGGTCCCTCAGCCCAGCCTGCACTCTCTCCAATCTGGGACCGCTGGCTCTTAACCACTCACCTGCCTGCTTTCCTGATCATCCCCTAACCACTCTGCCTGCCTGCTTGATGCCCCTAACTGCTCCCCTGCCTACCTGATTGCCCCTAACCCCTGTGCCTCCTAGCTTGATTGCCCCTAACAGCCTCTACATGCTTGCCTGGTCGCCCCTATCTACCCTCTCTTGCCAACCTGGTTTCTCCTAATTGCCTTCCCCTGCCAGCCTGATGACTCCTAACCACCTCTGCCTTGGCCCTCACCACCGTGGCTTTTTGTGGAAGGACATCTGGTCTAATTAGTATATTACTGATACACACACACACACACACACTAGGGGCCTGGTACACAAAAAAATTTGTGCACTCAGGGGGATCCCTCAGCCCAGCCTGTGCCCTCTCGCTGTCTAGGACCCCTCAGGGGATGTCCACCTGCTGATGTGCCTTGCCAGCCTGGTGAGGGGCTGATGGCTGTTTGCAGGCTGGCCAAGCCCCCCCAGTGGGTACCCTCACTTCATGGGGGTGTGGCCATCCTGGGTGAGGGGCTGAGGGCTGTTTTCAGGCTGCCCAAGGCTCCCATTGACCCAACGACCCAGCAAGGCTGGCTGGAATCAGGTTTCTGGGGTTTATTTATCTTCTATAATTGAAACTTTGTTACCTTGAGTGGAGGCCTAGGCAGGCAACGGAAGCCTCTCATTTGTTCCAGCTCCGCAGCTTCTATAACTGAAACATTGTTGCTTGAGCAGAGGCCCACCGACCTAGTCAGGCAGTTGCAATGGAAGTCTCCTGTTTATTCTAGCTCCATGGCTGCCAGCCTCCATTTTGGCTGGGTTAATTTGCATACAGCTGCTCTGATTGGCTGGGAGGCGTGGCTTGGCTGGTGGGCGTGGCTTGGGGGTTTTGGATTGATGGTCAATTTGCATATTACTCTTTTATTAGATTAGATACACACACACACACATACACACCCAGGACTAAATTCGTTAGAAGGGGATAAAGTTAGCTACAAATACAAAAGCAGTTAGATAGTTCACATAAAAACATCTTCCATCCTTCCACCTCATTCTCAATTACTTGGCGACTATATTGAATAAAAAATAAAAAGTGAAGAATTATACTGTTATCCTGGAATGCCAGCCTATTGAAATGATAGCAGTCATAAATCTATAGCTAAGAGAATTGTAGAGTACTTAGAACTTGTTCAGAATGATACATATTCAAAGAACTGAAAAATAAAACCTCAGAAGAAAAATTGGATTTCATTGGCTCAGGTGAAGAAAGGAGTGAAGATTGGAGAGGGTGGCATCAGAGGGCCCTGGGATGCTCATCAGAACTGAGCATGGATTCAAATGCAGCTCTTATAATCAATGTTGAGGGCTGAGCAATATTGCTTGGAAAGATAGAGGTTCACTTTTGAGAAGAACACGATTTTAATATACATACAAAGTGGTCCTGGTGGAGTTCAGTCAACTAGGAACTCATCCTGGAGATGGAGTTTGGGTGCTTGAATGGCGGGGCAGGTGCCAGTCTAATGGCCAGCTGAGACCTGAGGAGAAAGTTTGGGTTGCGGAACAAGCATTGATTGTTTGTGAGCCTGCCTTACAATTAAAGTTTCAATTGTTTTCATCATTTAACATGTCTCATCTTTCATGCTTCCCTAACATGAGGGCACATTAACCTTTCACTATGAAAACTTTAACATTTGTGCATTTCAGAAAACCCCTCCCTCCAGGCTTTGGGGTTTGTAGCCTTGGGTTGGGAAGTTCTTCCTCAGATTTTTTTTTTAAATATATATTTTATTGATTTTTCACAGAGAGGGAGAGGGACAGAGAGTTAGAAACATTGATGAGAGAGAAACATCTATCAGCCACCTCCTGCACACCCCCAACTGGGGATGCGCCCACAACCAAGGTACATGCCTTTGACTGGAATTGAACCCGGGACCCTTCAGACTGCAGGCCGACGCTCTATCCACTGAGCCAAACCAGTCAGGGCTCTTCCTCGGCTTTTGATCCACATCCTTGGGTCCTACCAACCCCGTGTGCCTATGAGTGTGACACTCGTGTTCTCATCTGCAAAGCAGCTCACACCCCAGACCTTGCCAGGTAGCCCCACCTCTAACATCTTAAACATCCATTCTCCCACTCTCACTACAACTTCCCATGTGGACAGCCATCTCCTCACTTAGCAAAAAATAATTCAAATTTAATGAACACTTACTACTTCGCATGAGTTTTTTTATTTAATCTTGGCAGCCACAGTTATATTATCATGACCACTTAACAGATGTTGAAAGTAAGGCAAAGAAAGATTAAATAAACTGACTAATGCCACTACTTGCTAACTGAGAGACTAGAATGATCCCAGCAGCTTGACCCCAGATCCTGTGCTGTGATCCATTCTGCTATTCATTTTCCTCTATACCACTTCTACAAACATTGGGATACCTTCTTACTTGGCACGCCTTCATTTTCTCCCAGACTATTTCTTCTTTTCTTACCTAGCCTACACCCTAGGAGCCATAATTTCAGCCTCTTTGATAATATGCTCAACTACCATGCTTTCCTGCCCTTTTGCCACTCTATCCCATCAAACCTTAATTCTGGTTCAAGCCAGTAACCTATCTTCCTTGTTCCTTACCCAACTAGTTGCTTCAAGTGTATCCGACTAAAATTCTGCCTAGTTTCCTGTGTCTCCTATTTTCCAGAAGGATCCCATTTTTTACTATTTCCCATTTTAAAAACTTAGTTTAAATGGTACTAATCCCCAACCCCTCTATCTGACCTTATCATCCACTGCTAGGAACACTCCTTCTCTTATCTACATATACTGGCAGCCACCCTCCCCTCATTGCCTTTCATCTCAAAGAGTTCCTTCCTTCTATCCAAGGCAAATCCCTGTTCCTGTGTTTTGAACTTTCACAGCCATAGGTATCTTTGCCATATCAGTTATCTCCTTTCTACTTTATCCATAATCTCTCCCCTTTTACGGCTTTTGTCCCATAAGCACTTGGACGTACTCAAGTATTTCTCATCTTAGAAATAATCAACATCCATAAAGCTTGTGTTTTTCTGAGTTCCCTTAGCTAATGTCTTTTCATCCTCTTGTTTGTCATAGGTCACCTTCTTGGAGGAATAATCCCTCCTCTTCATTTCCTTGTTTTCTTCCTATTCCTCCGCTCAGTGCCCTTAGATTCTTTTCCTGGCGCTTCTTCACCAAAGTGATAGCGCGCACATTCCAGATGCTCACGTGAGGCTGTGACACTTGTTTTTCATGGACATTTGGCGTGCTTGACCAATTGCACATTCCTCCCTTTCTACACTAGCATCCTATTCTTGACTCCCTTCTACATCCTTTAGGGTTCTCTTTAGTCTCCATCACAGACTCCTCTTCCTCTTAAGTTTCTTAAATGGTCACATTGTCCAGAGCCTTCTTAGCTCTCTTTGGTTCTCACTTGGGATACTCTCTGAATTAGTAAGGATTCCACTAGCGAAGCAGAACCACTAGGCAATGTATATATTAAGAGATTTATTGCAAGGAATTGACTTGTCATTGTGGGGCTGGCTAGGCAAGTCGGGAACCCCCAGGACGGGCATCATGGAAGGCAGGTGCATCCAAGTGGAATTTTGTCTTTCTCAGGGAAGCCTCAGCTCTGCTCTTAAGGCCTTTCAACTGTTTGAATGAGGCCCATCAGATTACCTAGGACAATGTCCCTTGTTTAAAGTCAACTGATTATGGACTTTAACCACATCTACAAAACACCTTTACAGCAATACCCAGGTGAGTGTTTGACTGAATATTTGGAGAGTGTAACCTGGCCAAGGTGGCATATCAAATTGATCATCCCCCTCTCAATGGTATTATCCATTCCTCTGGCCATAATATTCAGACAAATTCTGACCAATCCTAAATCCATGAATCACTCTCCCAGGTGTTAATACCCAGCTGCAGACTCAGTTGGCTTCCTTCCTTCCTGATGGCTCTATCTGATTCTCTTGCAGGGACTTCAAGTTTCTAGAGAATCTGTATTAATTTGCAGTGGCTGCTATAACAAAGTACCACAGATTAGGTGGCTTTAACAACAGACACATATTTTTTTCATACTCCTGGAGGCTGGAATTTCAAGATCAAGGGTTGGCAAGCTTGGTTTCTTCCGAGGCCTCTCTCCTTGGCTTGCAGATGGCTGTTTTCTCCCTGTGTCTTCACACTGTCTTCTGCCTGTGTCCTAATATGAATAGTCTCTTCTTACGATGCCAACCATACTGAATTAGGGCACATCTTAAGACCCCATTTTACCTCATTTTACCTCTATAAAGGCCCTCTTCCAATGCAGTCCCATTCTGAAGACTCAGCATTAGGACTTGAACACATGAATTTGGGTCAAGGGACACAATTCAGCCCTATCTGTTCCCTTCCTGTTCTACTTAAGAAAACACTCATCTCAAGGTTTAATATACATGATAATTATGGATATATGTTCTTTTTTAATTTAAAGAAAAGCTTTACCTGACTCAGTCTTGCCCTCATGGTTGAAATAGTGCTGGTCTGACAACTCTGTGGCTATAACCAAATTAAAGAAGTATGGGAAGAGTGAAGTGACCCAATCAGAGTATCTACTACAGTGTCTGCCTCTTTTCCTTCCCAGCTGTTTTATTCCTCCTCCTCCTCAAAGTGCTCATTGTAATTATTGTAGTTTATGTGCCCACCATAAACATGTAGTTTAGTCCATGTTCTCTCAAATGTCAACATAGCCCACCTTAGATAATATTGCCAAACCATACCTACAGAGGCATTAGAGAAAAGGCAGAGGTATGCTGTATAATTAGCCATGTGCCACTACCTATTATCTAACATTAGACTTACCTTAGGTTTAAAAAAATGTGTCCTACTTTATCCTAAATTCTCTTTTGGATTCAATATTAAATATTTCCTTAAAACAAGAATAGCAAAGATAACTTCAGAAATTATTTACAAAGGGCCTATCTTGCACTTCTCAAATAATTTTATCATTTTACAACCTCTAAAAAGAGAGAGTTGATTTTATTGCAGGTGTTTATGTGGATTAGCCAAATGGAATTATTTTCTCCTCTGAGACATGTGATTGCAGATGAAGTCCAAATCTTTGTGGAACTGTTTCAGAGATAAGAGATTAAACACCCTCTCCACTTAGAAAAAAAAAGCAAAAAGTAATAACTTGGTGATCAGTATAGAGCTCCTAAACTCTTACAGACTCCAGGCAAAATTGTAGTCTCCATGGTTACTTCTTGATTATGCTGACTTTATAAGATGACAGTTTTTCCTGGTCCCTGTCTCCTCATTACTTCCAGAAGGAACTTCTCTCTCCTTGGGGATGATAGCTCCTCTCCATTAATCATTCAAGGGTGAACAGTATCTTTATGTGAACTATGTAGTTCTCTCCTCCTTTTCTCTATATTAATTTGTGGATACACTCAATTGTCATCCTTGGTGGCTCTGTGCTCAGTTAAAAACCTAACATATGGCTGCAGGACAGATTTACAAAAGATGGTTTCAGAATAACATTTATTTATTCCTCAACAGAAAATCAACCAATGAATTTTTTTGTTTCTATCTTTCTTTGGAGGGAGTGCGGGCTTATGACTTTGATAAGGAAACCTTATTCAAGAAGAATAAATTTTAGGAGTGGGGATAATACTGTAAAATGCTTGCTGATCAAGCCAGTCAGACTTTACATAAAAGATAAGAAAACAGAAAACAAGTGAGGAATTGAGAAATTCCAAAGGAAATTAACCTACAGGTGGGCGAGGCAGCCATCAGATTAAGAATAGCTACATTTATGAGCATTTAGAGATCAGCTATAACAATAGGAACAATTTTCTGAGCTTCTGTTGAGCTCATTAACTCATTATTAATTCATTTAACTGCACAACAAAACTCGAAACTCTGTGCTTTACCATGTTGCTTTTCACCTAGCAAATGGCTTACTTCTTGTGGACAAAAGAGAGAGCAGAAGGGTAACTGTGTCTCCTCTCTGCCAGCACCCTTTAGCCTACTTTAACTAGGTCAGTTTTCAGTACAAAAATGGGAAAATAATTTAGCACAGCCAGCGTGGATCAGTGGTTGACTGTCGACCTATGAACCAGGAGGTCATAGTTTGATTCCAGTCAGGGCATATGCTCGGTTGTGGGCTTGATCCCCAGTGTAAGACCTGCAGGAGTAGCCGATGAATGATTCTTTCTCATCAGTGATGTTTCTATCTCGCTCTCCCTCTCCTTTCCTCTCTGGCATCAATAAAAATATTTTTTTAAAAAGGAAAATAATTTAAGATGTCTACATATATATCCAGATAGCTGTACACTAGGAAACTTCAGTCATTTGAGATTTGTCATTTTCCACTAGGTGTTCTTGGCCATTATAAACACGCTTTGCACACAGTTACATGTACTCGGACATTGTTCTGGGAGTCAGGCTCCTGATTACAAACAGGAAGAGCAGTTCCTGGGGTGCTGACTATTCCAGGGAAATCACTACTTTGACATTCCCCTTGTTCTCCTCTCCCTGCCACCACTCTGCAGGGGTGTGCAGTGATGCAAGTCCACCATGCTGGCTACCTGCCTGGTGACTGCAGTCTCCACAGTCATGGGACTCAGGGACACACTGCACTTCTCCTCAGTTCTCTTTATAGTGTTTGCTTTTTGCATGGGAGAATAATTCTGGAGAGCTGAAGGGGCCTGATGCCTGTGGGAATATGACTCCTTTAGAATACTACAGACCCGGGCAATTTCAAAGTCAGATTATTGGAGAAACAATAACTGAATTTCCCTTCTTCTTCTAAAATTAATCAGTTAGTAAGTAGTCCAAAAGGACAGATTAATTTCATCGAGATAAACTGAAGATATGGACAGGATTTAATGAAGCAAACTCATTATGTTTTCAAGTTAATTCTTCTGAAAATTCATATCAGTATACCTATTATTTTTTTAAATCATTTCATTTATTTTTTAAAATATATTTTATTGATTTTTTTTACAGGAGGAAGGGAGAGGGACAGAGAGTCAGAAACATCAATGAGAGAGAAACATCGATCAGCTAGCTGCCTCCAGCGCACTCCCCACTGGGGTTGTGCCCACAACCAAGGTACATGCCCTTGACCAGAATCGAACCTAGGACCCTTGAGTCCAAAGGCCGACGCTCTATCCACTGAGCCAAAGCGGTCAGGGCTTTTTAATCATTTTAAACATAAAATGTAGAAGCCTATTTGTCTGGAAAACACACAGAGGAAAATGAGTAAATCGTATTGTTAGCAATGCAGAGAAAGCAGTGCCAAAACTTGTCTCTCACTAAGCCAGTCTTCCACTGTTGGCTAAAAGGCCTGCCTCTCTCAGGGGCTGCAGAATTTTCCTCCTGCTAAGTCTGGTGTTTGGGGGTCTTCCGATTCCTAATGCAGCTCTAGTATTATAAGTCAAAGGCCAGCTTGTAGGTGTCAGTTGTTTTTATTATGTTGGAGCTGTAGTTGGATGGCTACTCAGAAGGCTCAGATTTTACTTCCCCACTGTCTCACGAATTTATGGTTTCAGGCAAATCACTTACTTCCTCTTTATTCAGTTCCCGCACCTGAAAAATGGGTAGTACGTTTGGAAAAACTAAAACACCATAAAGTACATGGCAGCGTTTGTCCATTGAGGAACAGCATGCTAATGGTTTACATCAGTGTTACCTTCCGGATTTGCCCTCTTACCTTATGTCACACGTTGTCTATCCTCATGACACATATGTGACCACACTAATCAGAATGTTTTTCAATCTTTAGCTGATGGAGGTGGCATTATTCTCAGAATCACATTATTTCTCTGATGAAATTCCTGACTTCTTAAGAAGCTTCGGAATGGCAGTCTTAAATTCCTTTACTTATTAGATAGGGAGTTTGAGAACCAATGAAAATCATCTCCAAAAAAAAATGCAGGCATTGGTATCTTATGGGATTGTGATATGGGTTATTTGGACAGTAGTAGACAACTAATCATGACAGTAGCAATCATAGCAGCAGCAGGAGCAGCAATATGACAGCGAGGGCTGGCATTCACTGAGCAACCAGCAAGTATCAGGTCCCATGCTAAGTAATTGGTGCTTAGCCATCAAGATTGTAGACTTACCATGCTATCATAAAGCTACAAAGGAGCTTCTGACTAATGAATCAGGATTTAAATTTAAAAACAAAACACTTGGATGATACACCTCAGTAGCAAGACATTCCAATAATCCAGGAATGACCTACCCCCGACATGTTATCTAAGAACAGCAGTTTCAAGAAAAGAGCCAGAAGCCCTGAGACCACTGTGTCAGAACATGGCCCCCACGGGTGCCTCATTTCTTGGGTTGCTAGTGTCACACTTTCCCAGAAACACGGCCTGGTTACTTTGGTTCCCAATATCTCAGCAGATAACTTGTTCCCTTGCCATCACACAAGCATGAGTGATGGCTAATCTAAGAGCCATGCCTTGATTCTCTGTACAGAGCACTACACTGGGAAGGTCTTGAGTTCAAGTATCATGGGGAGCATTTGTAATTCCTGGAGATACCCTTGGCCATGTTGCCTCATGGCTGGCTCTCAGTTCCCTAGTTGACCCCACTTTTGGGCCTGCTCCCCCATCTCTGCTGGTACACCATACTGTTGTTTTCAGGTCTGTAACATTGTCAGATTTAGTGAGGACAGCCCACGGACTTTGCTCTTTTAGTGCCATATGCTCCTGTGGTGTGTGTGCTGAAAAGTGCCACCACTCTCTGCCAGCCCACCCTCAGCCTCTCCACGTAAGCCCCAAATGCCCACCCAGATGATGCCATTTTACTTGAAATCCTTGTGAATTTTAGTAAAGCAGTGTGGATGACATGGAAAATAATTTGTGTAACCTCTAAAAGTAAGAAAGCTCACTTGTTTGTTTTTGCACCAATGGACATACAGTGACCAGAGGACTAACTACTCTCTCATTTTGGTTAAATACAAACAATAACCAACAGCTCAACCAGACTGTCGTTGAGGGTGAGGGTGTTGTCTTATGGATCCAGGCCAGTGTAGGATGTAAGCCTGTCCATAAATATTTGCTGAAGTCTTTGCTTATTTATTACTTTTAATTATACGTGTTCAGTTCTCCCTTTGTGGTGCTGCAGGGCTGTCTTTCAGGAATGTGGGAGGCAGGCCTGCTCTCCTGCCCCCTCCAGGTCCTCTCACTAAGCCTCTGCCTCTGCTAACACTAGACACATTACTTACCCGAGTCTAACCTTCTTCACCTCTATTGGGGGAAAAGACATAAATCTCCAGGATAGACTTGAAGGGCAGTTGTTGTGAGAATCAACTAGGATACATGGAAGTCAACATATCGAGTTTGGTGCTGGGGAGAGGAAAGAATGCAGGAGCTGGGATCAACCCCCTGGGTGTGAATTCCTGCCGTGACATCTATTATTACATTACTTTGAGAAATTTACAGAATAGGGAATTTTACAGAGGTTTCCACCACATAAGAGAGGAAAGAGGAGCTGGGGAACATGAAATAAATGAGACATATTCTCCAGATCAGGTGCATGCTACTAATTATTTCAGGAACTTTATGAAACAGGCATTTTATTTTCCATTTTATAGTTTGGAAACTGCAGCTCAGGGTTCTCAGTGACCTCTCCGAAGTCTATCAGTTAGGAGGAAACATGACTAGATCACTTGTCTGCCTAATCCTGTGAGGCAGAGATCAGTTTAACTTCATAGAGAAAGGAGAGAATGTAGGGAAACAATATGAGAGTAGGAGTCAAAGATATTGCCTGCTAGAATCTTGGCTAGAATTAGGGATTTGGGGGGGAGAAAATTGAAAGAATAAGAGATCAGCTTATAAGATGCATTTTTCAAGCATAAAATCATGTTTTTAAGAAGACAATGTCTGAACAAATAGCCTTTCAGTGCGCTCACTAGAAATGCTTGGCTCTGCCTCAGTAAACACACTTGTTTTGTTATCTGCACCTTTATAAAACCTATGCTCTGAGCATTGGCCCTGCACATTGAATCACTTTCTAAAGCTTATGGGACATTTAAACATATTTGAATAAAAACTGTAAGACAAAGCATATTTTTAAATAAACTCCCCACTCTCCAGGTTAACGCGCTGTTTAGCCAACAGAGCATCAAAACGGAAAACAAAAGATATTAACTGTAGTACCAGTCCTTACGATGCTTTTATTCAAGCACAAACAAATACGTTTCATAAGAATGGAAGAGAGGCCCTAACCAGTTTGGCTCAGTGGCTAGAGCACTGGCCTGCAAACTGAAGGGTCCCAGGTTCAATTCCGGTCAAGGGCATGTGCCTTGATTGCGGTCACATCCCCAGTAGGGAGTGTGCAGGAGGCAGCTGATCGATGTTTCTCTCTTATTGATGTTTCTAATTCTCTATCCTTCTACCTTCCTGTCTGTAAAAAATCAATAAAATTAATTTTTAAAAAAAGAATGGAAGAGAGGAAGGGAAGATTGGGAGTGGGGAAAGGGTAAGGGGTGGGATTAGGAGACTGAGAGTGAAGTGTGATACTCTGTGTCAGATATTTTGAATGAAGCCATCCGCTGCCTTTATCTCATGTATTGCCATTTTGGTTTTATTAACCTTATTTCACAGGAACTGAAACTCAGAAAAGTCTGATACTGAGTTCAGACTCAGGACTATGTAACTTCGTGTTAGACCACATTGTTTCCAAGAGGAGCCAAGGCTGTTCTATCATTTCATGGTAAAAGAAATTTCTCATGTGGCAAATTTAGGTCTTGAATGATACCATCACAGTGATCAATTAATACCATTGATATTGATTTTATAGCCAAAGCAGAAGTGGTTTTCCATAAGACAGCTCCCTTTAAATGACCTTTAATAAAAGTCATGACCATAACCTTGAGAAAGCCTGGTTCCTTGAAGGCTCAGTGGGCATGGCTGAATTAATTGTGATAAAGTCTACAAATCTGAAGTGTGTAGAAAGTAATAACTTAGGGATTTTCCAAACATATGTTGGCATTTGGCCTCTGAAAGCCTGCTGATATAGTGTGGAACATTTCATGCCCTATAGATCCCGAAGGAATCACTCTAAGTGAGAGAATTTTCTTAATTTGGTTTTAGTTGAAAATGGAATTGTTCTAAACTTCATGTTGTAATGAAAAGAATAATTTGAGCTTGAAGGCAATCTTTCTGACCTACTTTTAAATTACTCTTCCCACATTTGGAAGATGAAACAAATTATGTGCCTGAAAACTCACTCAAGAAGGGAGTAAAGCCAAACAGAATTCTTTCTCACCAGCTGTACCAGATTACATTTAGGTACATATAAGGGACGGACTCCGCCTGCTCTGTTTACAGAATGCATTGAAAACGAAAACCCAGTGCACAGTGGCAAATAAAACACAACAAACGTAGTTGTATTTTAGCCAGTGAATTTGAAAAGTCCTGTGTCATACGCAAGTCTGTTGAGAAGCTCTATACTATGTATATTCATCTATTTATCTATGCTGGTTTTTTTTTTTACCTGTTATTTTTTTTTTATTTAAATGAAGTTTTGCACAAGGCAGTAGAGTAAAAGCGAAAGTCAGAGATTTGGGGCCATTTTTATATTACTCCTCAAGTCTAGAATAGTTCTTTTACTGATATTAAATACTTAATAAATACCTGAAGAATAAAGGAATGAAAGCAAATTCAACAATGCACAGGCTATCAAAAACATTTTTACCTCATGGATTTGACATAAAGATGGAAGGAAATGATCTCATTTCTTGTCTTTTAGATACACTAAGATGAAGACGGCGACCAACATTTATATATTTAACCTGGCTCTGGCTGATGCTTTAGTTACTACCACCATGCCCTTCCAGAGCACGGTTTATCTGATGAATTCCTGGCCCTTTGGGGATGTGCTGTGCAAGATAGTCATTTCCATTGACTACTACAACATGTTCACCAGCATTTTCACCTTGACCATGATGAGTGTGGACCGATACATTGCTGTGTGCCACCCTGTCAAGGCGCTGGACTTTCGCACACCCTTGAAGGCGAAAATCATCAATATCTGTATTTGGCTCCTGTCTTCATCTGTTGGCATATCCGCGATTGTCCTTGGAGGAACCAAAGTCAGGGAAGGTAAGGGCAGGCGTTTTCATTTAATTTTAAAAACATACTTCTAATGAAACAAAATCTTTGTTTGGGAGTGATTAGAACACACATCTAGTAGAAAAGGCAAAAGACAATGGAAATATAATGCCTAAATCCATGCAAGATGACAAATAAGACAATTTTGTGTCCCTTTCCATATTTAAACACAAGCTGAGTTAGTGACATTACCTGAACACAGAGCCCAGCCTGACTCCCATTTTGGAAGTGCTTTCAGAATCTGGAGAAATGGGGCAGAAGGTAAGGAACAATAGGCATGTGGATTTATGAAATACAATTCCACTGTATTCTGGAAATTTTGAAATACCGCCTTGCTCCTCTTCTTTCTCCCTAAAAAGGGATCCATGCATAGTCACATACACCAAAAGGTGGCAGGTTTGATTCCTGATCAGGCACAGACCTAGGTGGGGGGTTGAACCAGTCAGAGTTTGTAGGGGGGCAACTGATCTCTCTCTCTCTCTCTCTCTCTCTCTCTCTCTCTCTCTCTCTCTCCCCCTCTCTCTCACTCTCTCCCTCTCTCCCTCTCTCCCTCTTTCCTCTCCTCCCCATTCTGCTCTTTCTAAAAAGACAAATAAATAAAAACATATCCTTGGTTGAGAGTAAAAAAACAAAACTCTATGGAATATTATGCAGCTAGAGAAAAGAAGGATCTCCTACCCTTTGAGAGAGCATGGAGGACATGAAGAGCATTATGCTAAGCAAAATAAGTCATTCAGAGACAGTGAAGTGTCACTTGATCTCACGTATATGTGGGACCTAATCAACCAATGAACAAAATAGATCCAGAAGCATGGAAGCATGGCACAAACTGACGGATCTCAGAGGGAAGGGGGCAGAGATTAAGCAAGGAACTTATATGCATATGGACACAGACAATAATGTGGTGAAGGCCTGAGATGGAGTGGGAACTGGGTGGAGGAGGTCAATAGTGGAAATATGAAGGACATTTGTTATGCTCTCTTCAATAAAGATTTTAAAAATAATAGAACTTTATTATGTTATTGGAGGCCCAGTGCATGAAATTCATGCATGGTTAGGGCCCTTAGCAGCTGTCGGCTGTTGGCTGCTGGCAGGGACCTCCCTTCCACAGTTGGGTGGCCGGCCCCACCCCCTGGTCGAACTCCTGGTCAAACTCCAGGTCAAGGAGACAATTTGCATATTAGGCTTTTATTATATAGGATGAATGACATGTAAATAGTTGTGCATATTTACTAGTATACAACTTAGTAAGTTTTGGGATAACTACATACCTGCGGAACCATGACCCCATTAAGAGCATAAACATAGCTATCGCCTTTCAAAGTTTCCCCCTGCCCTCTTTACTATTAACTTTTGTATTCATGTTAAGAACATTTAACATGAGATCTACCCCTCTTAGCAAATTTTAAGTCTACAGTACAGTATTTTTAGCTATTGGGTCTATGATGCAGAGTAAATGTCCAGAACCTATTTACTTGCATATCTGAGAGTTTGTACCCTTGACCATCATCTTCCCCTCACAAGTCCCTAGAAACCACTGTTCTACTCTCTGCCTCTATAAGTTTGACTATTTTATATTCCACATATAAGTAAGATCATATAGAATTTGTCTTTTTGTATCTCACTTATTTCACTTAGTATAATGTGTACCAGGTTCATCCATGTTGTTGCAAATGGCAGGATTTTCTTTTTTTTCTAAGGCTGAATAATATTTCATTACATATATCTCTCACATCTTTTACTCATTCTTCCATTAATGAGTATTTAGGTTGTTTCCATATCTTAGCTAAGGCCAACCACAAGGAAGAGACAATGTTAGAATACACAAAAGTTAATCAGAAAAAAAAAATACAAAAAAAATAAAAAATGTTCCCTACCTTCAAGAAAGCTAGATTCAATAGACAAGTCAAACCCAGGGTAAAATATTCTTTTTCTTTTTTAACTGTTCTTTATTAGTGATGTCTAAGAAAAATAATCCCTAATATTTTAGCCTACACCCAAACCATATACAAATTTGGTTTCCCAATCAATATTACAAAACAAATATTTTGAGATGCTTCTTTTCAAAATAGTACTTTCTTTTTGTATCTTTAAATTTCATTTTACTTTCAATATTATTTTGTATTGGTTTCAAGTATACAGTATGATGGTTAGACAATCATATCAGGGTAAGATATTTTTTAAACTCAGGTTTTTGCAATGTTTCACCCATCAAAAGTTGCTTAATAAATACTTATTTTCTATGATAATAGTGATGATTTTTTAAAAATTATTTTAACTCGTCTCAGTCCTACAAATACTATAGCAAACGTTAAAAGAGACTTTTGTTCATTTTTCATAGTAACTATTTTGGACAATGATTTTTGTAGAGACTCAAAAATTACAAGTTATTCTATGAGATTTTATTACTGAGCGACTTGATCTGATATTTAGTTGATTATATTTTTGTATTTTAAAGTATATGTAATTGAAATTATAAAAAGATGCATTTTGTTTTATTGAGGGATATTTGATTAAGATCACATTCAAATGTTTTAGAAAACATTACTAATAGAACTGTTTCCTTTTTTTTTGACAGACAACTGTTTAGTTTTTATATCATAATCATAAACTTAACTCTGCAATCCAGCTAGACTGGGAAGGGGTAGGGAAATTATGGGACCCAATAAACTGTCAAGAGCACAAAGATTATAGAACATTCCAAGCAAATCGGGGTGAAGGGGTGCTCTCCTGAGCTATAGAAGGAATGGTCTGGTGGTTAATATAAAACACAAGTCATATTTATTAAAACATCATCTTTATTTAAACATACTTGTGGTATTTTTTGAAGCATAGTTTTCCAACATCAGAAGAAAATATATGTATATATATTTTTAATCCTCACCTGAGGGTATTTTTCCATTGATTTTTAGAAAGAGAGGAAGGGAGGGGGAGAGAGAAACATCCATATGATAGAGACACATTGATTGGTATGAGCCCAGACCAGGGCGGGGATCCAGCTTGCAACCAAGATATGGGCCCTTCAGTATATGGGCCAATGCTCTATTCACTGAGCCAAACCAGCCAGTGTGAAAATATTTTCATTATAAAAATTATACTCAATATTGCTCATGATTACTTTATCTGTAAGGAAGGATCAGGACAGAGAGTTTTGCCTGTTCTATGCTCAATGACTGCTCAGAGGCAAGAAGAAAAAGTGTGGGCTGGTTGATGCTTGGTGAAGAGGGGAGCCCTGGAGGGGTGAGTAGATCCCCAATGAAAACATTATAAAAGGTACTTACCCTGGGTCTCTGCTCTTCCTGGTCTCTGTTCTTTCTAATATTAAGGTCACTCCAAAGTATACTCTCCATCAAAGAGAAGCAGAACAAATAAAGCAGTTTTCTAAGTAATCATAAAATATTTGTTTTATCTATTATATAGTCAGTGTTGGGAAAAATAAAAAATGTTCCTGATTTATGAATTTCCTTGATGATGATGATTCTCTTCCTTCTCTCTCTCTCTTCCTTTTCTAGTTTTTCTTCTTCTCCTCCAGTTTCTTCTTCTTCTCTAAGAGTTTATTCACGTTTCAACAATGTCCTTCATCACCAGGCTCATTGTTGGTTCCATTTAATCATGGTACCTGGGTCATATTTAGAAAAATTTCATATAAATTTTTACTTACCTACATAATGGTTTCTTGTAAACCAGTTAATGTTTTAGGACAAGTTGGCTTTTGTTAAATTAAATGGTTAGATTTGCAGTATTCAGTCATTTATTACAAATAAATACTAGCTTTGATTGCCAGAGTCTTGGGTCTGGGAGAATTATTAATAAATGGAAATGCAAATAAGTGCTTATGCTGTTAATTAACAATTTAGCTATTCTGAAAGTCATTAATGTCAAATCAGTTTCCACATCTAGATCATTCATATTAATAGCTAATTTAATTTATTCTGTAGTTTAGTATATGTTCCCAAGAAATGGGGACTTTCTGGGTTCATTGTTCCATACACACAGATAGGATTATATACATAGCATTCACTCCTACCAAGGTGCTTCGCTTCAGGTTACACCATCTCACTGTGATTGGACCTTTGCAACCAAAAGTATTAAAACCCACATTTAAAACACTTTGTAGCCATGGTAATAATTTTTGTGTGTGTGTGTGTGGTGTTGTCCTTGCAGACTTGGATGTCATCGAGTGCTCCTTGCAGTTCCCAGATGACAATTACTCGTGGTGGGACCTCTTCATGAAAATCTGCGTCTTCGTCTTTGCCTTTGTGATCCCCGTCATCATCATCATCATCTGCTACACCCTGATGATCCTGCGCTTAAAGAGCGTCCGACTCCTCTCCGGCTCCCGAGAGAAAGATCGCAATCTCCGGCGAATCACCAGGCTGGTCCTGGTGGTGGTGGCCGTCTTCATCATCTGCTGGACCCCCATTCACATCTTCATTCTGGTGGAGGCGCTGGGGAGCACCTCTCACAGCACGGCTGCCCTCTCCAGCTATTACTTCTGCATCGCCTTGGGTTACACCAACAGTAGCCTGAACCCCATCCTCTATGCCTTCCTGGACGAAAATTTCAAGCGGTGTTTCAGGGACTTCTGCTTTCCAATTAAGATGAGGGTGGAGCGGCAGAGCACTAGCAGGATCAGAAATACGGTTCAGGATCCTGCTTACATGAGGGATGTTGATGGGCTAAATAAACCAGTATGACTAGTCGTGGAGATGTCTTCTTATAGTTCTCCGGGAAGAGAAGAGTTCAATGATCTAGGTGTAACTCAGATTACTACGGCAGTCTGAGGCGGAAAAGTAGAATTTCTTACAAACTTTTAGAAGTCTCACGGTCTGAAGTCATACATGAGGCTGTAGTAGTGACCCAGGTCAATGCAAGCCTCAAGGCTGTAGGGATTGAGTACAATCCAGGGAGCAAATACAACGCCTCAGAAGGGTAGGGAAGCAAGGCTGGTTTCCAGTTCCTCCGATGAATAAGAAACAAGCCTTTTTCTTCTGGTTGCCTAGGTTTACTTCAGGACTCAGCACGTTCCTGTGCAATGTGGTTTCAAAAGCTCTGTATAGAAAACAATGCAAAACAAAACGCTGCTTTCAGAGCCTAGTGGGCATCCAATCCCAACGCTTCACATTGACAGTTACGACAACCATCTCCAGGGGCCATGCCCAGCTCGCTTGATGCTACATGGCCACACATTGTGTGGTGAGGATTCTACCTTAAGTTTGACTTGGACTCATACCTGAAAAGTCTGATGTTCATATATAGTAGAAAATTATCTCGATATTTAAACATACGAAAGATGGATTGTAATATAGGTTCATTCCCCTGAAGAGCTATATTTTTAGCATGCTATTCAGATAAATAATCTCATGATAAGGTGTGTCCTGATACTAAGAAACATTAATTGGTTTAAATGTCACCAAAAGTATATGCAGTTCCATTTGTAAATAATAATATATGTGTAAACAAGGAATGGGTTTGCAGTAAAGCCAGGCAGTGTCTTGAGAGCGTGTTAATAATTTCCCTGAGTTATTTAGAGTGATGCTGAGACATTTTGCTGCAACATCAGCTTCTCTCTGGGAATCAGTCAATGGCGCATCTCTCTATGACTCCCTGGGCACTAATTAGTCCTTTACAGCGTTCACAACTCCACAGAATATTTAACTCACTCCCAGGTTGCAGCCTTTGCCGAATCTAGTTTATATGCAACATCTCTTTATGAATATATACCTATTACCGTATTTTCTGTATTCATGAAGGAAAAGCATTTTGCTCATGGAAATCTCAAGTTAATTCTTCTGTGGCTTTCAGTGGAAAGTAGAATTGGTCCTAACTGTGAGCTGAATGAGGACATTACGTCACTTTTAGTGCTTGGACACCCGTAGCACTGGGTCCTGTCAAGAGCACACCTGAGAGGATAATGCCATGAGCATCACATTTAGGGTAATTTTGCTAAAATTTTCAGATGACATATAAATGTCCCCTCCCTTTTCCTGAAAATTATAGTTTCAGAAGTAATGGCTTTTTTTCTGTCATTTGCCTGGACAGAAAAAGGGATAATTTAAATATGACACTCTTCTTTAGCCTATATGTTATGTTATTAGGACAGAACCCTTTGAAATTTAATTGGAAAATAGACCTATAGAACTATATACACATCACTACTTCTGTAAATTCTGTTCACTGTATGTGCTCTCTCTTGTGTATATATTATTTTTTGATTGAAGGTTTTATATGTGGCTTCAGAATTTTAATATGATGATGTTTGTCAATTAGTCAATTCCAGATTTTCATGGCACTTAATCCGTGGCAGAAAGGTGGAGTTTTCCATGATAAAAACATAGAGCTCTACCCGGCCAGCTGTGAACTGGGAGGTCATGGTCCAATTTCCGGTCAGGGCACATGCCCAGGTTGTGGGCTCAGTCCCCAGTGTGGGGTGTGCAGGAGGCAGTTGATCAATGAATGACTCTCTCTCTCATCATCATCATCTCTCTCTCTCTCTCTATCTCTCTCTCTCTCTCTCTGAAATCAATAAAGAAATTAAAAACAACAACATAGAGCTCTTTTGAACATTTCTTAAATTGTATTGATCTTTCTTAGATGTTCTTGTAGTCTTATAAATAAAAGTACATGGAAATGGGTTAAATATTGGTTGACATTCACCCCATGGTTAAAAATCTTGGATATCATACAGGAAGGAGATCTGTATAGCAAGTAATTCCAGAAATAAACCCTACTGATGTGGGAAATATAGAAACCTCTTTATAACGGTAAAACCCAAAACTCTAACAGAGATAAAATCACGGAACAACTTACAGTAATGCGTTCTCTTTAACTTAGCACCACACATGCCTTCATAGCCCCAGTTGCCACTTTTAGAGCCTGAGCTTTAGCCTGGGTATCCTCCATCTCTTATATCTAAGTTTGCAGCCCAAGGAGAGGGAAAGTAGCTCTAAGTAACCCTGAGGGGAGAACAATAATGGTTCTCCATTTTTGTTAACACCAACCTCCC
>PVJC01017400.1:0-32567 GCA_004026665.1 Murina feae | reverse complement strand
TAATATCTCCCCACAGGCAGTGAGGTATTGCTAAACAAATGCAGTGTTCAATAAGACTGAGGCGCTCTAGTCGGGGAAGAAAAAGAGGGAATATATTTTCCCGTATTCTAATCACCACCAGCGGAAGACTTAGGAAACAGCATAACACACTCAACTATTGGTGTATGATTCCAATATTTTTTTCAACGAGCCTCATCGAAATCTTAAGGGGAGAATGAAAAAAATAGAAACTCTACTTCGTAAGTTGTAAGGACCAAAAAACCTATTCCTTTCCACACGGCGCTGGCAAGCGCATTTTTTAAGTGTTAGTTTTGTACGTGTGTTCACCGTCTCGGCAGGTCTCCTTCCATCACCACGTGGCCCTCCTTCTCCCGCTTCTCCTCCCCTCATGCCTGTTCCCTCTGATGGTCACCTATTGATGTTTGTGCCTGTGAGCAGTTGTATTGATTAATCCCTTCAGCCCAGCCCTCTCCCCTGACAGCTGTCAGTCTGTTCTCTATGAGTCTGTTGTGTTCTGCTGGTTCCCTTCCCACGGTATCATGGGTACAACCAGCTCCCTGGGAAATATTAACAGTGGAGAGGGTTCCGAATAGTCTACACTTTGCATAGCATTCTGTGCGCAAAACAGCTTAAGAGACACACCATTAAAAAACAACACTTAGAAGGAGCAAATAGGAGAAACCTCCTGTTTTTACTAGACGAACAGGTAGTGTGAGCCTGACAGTAAGCAGCTTTGATTGTGATGTAAGCCTGACAGTAAGCTTTTGACGGACATTGAGCTTTGATTGCTGAGGCCTGCATCTCAAAGGCCTCTGTGTGACAGCTCCTAGCGACACACCTGGGCAAGCGCCAGCCACCCCACCCGGGCGGCTCCCCTCAGAAAGCCCTGGGTAACGCGCCCCTCAGCCCTCAGCCCCAATGACGGCGGAGCCCCAGGTCTGGTGGCTTGCTCTCCCCCCTGTGACCTTGCTTGTAGCCTCAGCAATGACCTTGCCATTCCCAGTCCTTGCTGAGAGGTGTCTTACAGTAAATCACAGTCAGACCTCCAGGGCCTCTCCCGCCACGGCCTGGCTCAGGTTGGGGAAGTGTCTGAGGGGCTCCCACAAGGGCCGGGCGGGGCAGTCCTAGCCCGTAGCACCACCCTGCACAGTGTGGGGCCAACACCTGCCAGGACCTGGAACCTTCCTCCCCAGCCATCCTGAGCTCAGGGCCCCTGTGCTCCCAGATCTCCGGAAGCGCCAGGCGTCACCTGGAGAACGCGGTCAGGACGCCGGGGAAGGAGCACAGAGGTGCCTTGCTGGGCTAACGTTTTCATAGGCATCAACAACCATTTCCTGCTCTCAATGCCGGGGCTGCCACCTCAATGAAACCACATTTCACAGTTTTAAGGGGAAAAATAGAGATCGGACCGTGAACAGTGGGCTTCTCTTTGACCAGGTTTTTCCAGAAAAGGCGGGAAGGGGAGGGGGGGGGTTCAAAAGTTACTCCAAATCTGCTGAGATGGGCAGCTGATGAACAGCCTCAGGCACCGGGGCAAGGGTGGGACCCATTACACAGCGGAGCCTGGAGCATCTCACCGTGGCTATGACCTTGACCAGTCATCCTGCACCTGCACATAACGATCATGGTGGAGCGACTATTGCTGACGTGGAATATCAGGTCGCTGTTTAGTATTGATTATTATAGCAACAGGAAGCAAAGAGATCCGAGACCTGCCTCGGCGCCCAGGGCAAGCGGGCGTCAGAGAGTCAGCGTGTGAAGACTATCCTTGGCGTTTTGCTGGCAAAAGAAGAAAGAAAATAGATGGCAGACGCTGGGGAACGCGTGCCCTGTCGTTGCTGCCTGAAATGACATGGCTGCTTTTCCGAGGGAAAATACCATGGTTACCATGGTAACTAGAGGAAAAAATAAAGACCAAAATGCGGACTGTTTTCAAGTGATAAGTACATTTAAAATGCGCACTACAGGATCAAATACATCTTGAAGCTGGATATTACGTGACAAGGATTGAAAAGCATCATGATAATAGTAAGAAAAAAGTAAGTGCTAATGTGCCACCAGTTGGATGTCTTTTACTGAAAATTAACAGAAAAGGGTATCTCCAGAGTGTGAGGGTCATCAGAGATAACAGTGCATGTCACTGAGGCACACAGGAGAGCTTGGAATTTCTTGAGTTGTAGAGTTACATGAGTTGTAGAGTTACATGAGTTTTGACAAGTGTATACCCCTCACTCCTGAAGGTCCCCTCATCGACTTGCATCTTTTTGTGTTTTAATCGACCCCCAGCACGCTCCTTAAGGGGAGGAAAGACACCTGGCCAATGAGTGTCCCCTGCACAGAGCAGAGGGGGCGAGCCATGCTTACCCAGCGCGGGTGGCGACGGGGAGGGGGGGGGAGGGCAGAGGGGCGACTTTTACACAGTGAGCTGGCACAGACTGTGTGCAGACAGAAGCCTCTATACCACAAAGACACGTCCTTCATTGGGGGCCACATGTGGTGGTAATTGAACTTTCCTCGCACCGTCTTCTCTAGGAGAACTGTGCGCACCCTGGAAGGCGGACACTCTGTCATGCGGGCGATTACACACGTCTGTTCTCAGCAGCTTTTCCACGTGGCTATTTAGTCCTGAGGGTGATACACTGGAGTTTGTTATTGCTGCTCCTGTGAAGCGGCATGCTCATGTGAAGATAGTTTTTTTTGGCCCTGTGGTATTTTGACATTTGGTGGTTATGGAAATAACAGCTAAAACTTACACAGTTCTGTTCAAAGCGCCTCATGTATGATGATTTAATCTCATCACTCACCCTATTGATCAATACTATTACCTCCTCGATTGTAAAGATGAGGTAACCGATACAGGGTCACTTTTCCAGAATCTTGCAGCCAGAGCTGGTCTACAAGCTCCTAAACATTCGACTCTTAATCATTCCACGGTTCAGCTTTTAATAATGGTGATAATCATGTAATAACATCTTCCCAAAATATCTTTCCTCCTAAAAGCCCTGGATAGAAAGCAACCCTCATTTATTTATTACAACCTCATTTGCATCTCTAACTATTATGCATTTTGTAAATCCATTAAAGCTACTCTCGCATTAAAAGACCAAAGGCCTCCTAATAAGCAAAGGTGACTTCTGCTTTGTCTTCTGTGGCATAAACTGTTATTAATTGAACTTTTTAATTACCAAATCTGAGTCAGTCACAGAATGCTGCCATGAAATTGGAGTCATCACCCTGGTAACAATATTTATAGACCCACTATTTAAAACCAGCGCAATCATAGTGTGTAAGTAGATGCTTTCCACCTTTGATGGAAGAACATATAGTCACTTTTATGCAGAATACAGTGTAAATTTATCTCATATAAAGGCAGCTCTATGTCAACATTCTTCTGCAACTACTATTATTTTCATTTTTAAAAATGTTTTTATTTTTATTTTTTTATTTCAGAGAGGAAGGAAGTGGGAGATAGGGATAGGAACATCAGTGATGACAGAGAATCACAGTTAGGCTGCCCCCTGCACGCCCCACACTGCAGCTGGTGCCTGCAACCCGGGCCTGTGCCCTGACCAGGAATTGAATCGTGACTTCCTGGTTCATAGGTGCACACTCAACCACTGAGCCATGCTGGCCGGCTACTACCTTTTATATAAACAAATATTCTCTGAAGACATACTGATTGATGCTACCTTTGAATCACTGAAGCTGTAATCGCCACAAATGAATATACACAATGTATGTACACAAACATGCATACACAGTGTACATGTACATGTAGATGGTATTTGACTGTCAGTGGAATTAAAATAACCAACACCAATGAGCGGCACCAACAAGTTGTATTTATTTTGGAAGCTCCTTAGGCAGGCACTTCCGATGAATGAGGACACAAGAATTCACAACATACTCAGATGATTTCAAATCTATTCCTTTCCCAGATGACTGTCTTCTGAAAATGTTATCATAGGGTTCAAACTCATATTATTTACAAAGCAATCTTGTAAGTAATTCAGCTATTCACTGCCAACAAGTCTATTAGCGAAAAAGACCAGGGGCACCGAGCCCTTTGCCCAGGAAAAAGCGACAGGAGCTGGTCTTCAGAAGGCCGTGTGTACTCTAGTTAATAATAAAAACCTCCTTTTGTTAAACAAAAACAGAACACCTCGCAATGACGTCGCTATTATATAAGATGCTATGTAACACTGAAAGCTATTTCTTTTTTTAAAAAATATATTTTATTGATTTTTTACAGAGAGGAAGGGAGAGGGACAGAGAGTTAGAAACATTGATGAGAGAGAAACATCAATCAGCCGCCTCTTGCACACCTCCCACTGGGGATGTGCCCACAACCAAGGTACATGCCCTTGACCGGAATCAAACCTGGGACCCTTTAGTCTGTAGGCCAACTCTCTATCCACTGAGCCAAACCAGCCAGGGCTGAAAGCTATTTCTGATAGATGAAAACAAACTTTTGCCATCACCACATATATGTTTGTCACCGCATTATAAAAGAACAGTTTAAAACATCAAATGAAGCTATTATGCCACTCCATCTCCATAGTGCTCATACATACTGAAATAAAACCAGTTCCTTTGCTGTGTAAGTTTCCACCTGCTGAGGATAGTTATCCATTTCCATTGTTGAAGATTATGGTCCTTTGTTTTCCCAAATTTCAAAGTAAAATTAAAAATCCCGTTACCTCTATCTTAAAAATGGACAGCATTTTGATGCTCTAGAGGCATTTACATCATCCAGACCCTTTTCAATTTTTAGATACAACGTCTGGCTTTTAATAAAAACTGTCCCAAGCAAACTAAGCGAACAACACCAAGGTAACAACAAAAACTAGCAAGGGAAGTTCATTAAAGGCGCTCCTTCTAGTGAAGGACGTCAGAAGTGCTCTAATGAATAAGGTCAAGGAAATAAAAGGGTGACTAAATAGATAACAATTTAGAGCATTTCTCCAAAGAGTTATAATCCATAAAAGTCTAGAACTGAAAAAGACAATGACAAACATTAAGAGTGGAGTAGGTGGGTTTTAAAATTTCATCCTAAAATGCAGATACTACCTTTGAACAACTCTATACTAATCCCCTGTAGAAGAAGTTTGTATGTATTCATATCACAAAGCATAGGCATTCCCTATATATAGTCACTCACATACAGTTATAATTCATGACGCTGCATGATGTACGTCCTTTGCAGTGAGTTCCTACATTTTCTCCAACAGTTTACACAATTTTTATTTTCCTTCTGTAGTGACACATTATCTTCTCAAAGAGAATAAACGAGTCAGACTTCCTTCTGAAAGTTAATAATTTTCTCCAACGTCTCAATCATTCTTTTCCTAAACTATACCAGATATGAAAATTCTATTACTAGGAAAGTCTTCAGTTAAAAAAAAAGTTTAAAGGAAATTGCTTTATGAGAACAGTCATCTAAATTAATAATATGGGGTTAGTTTATATATATGCAGAAAGGAAGAAAACAATCACATTTGTGTCCACATTATACTCTGTGTTACAGGAAGGTAATCCAGTTGCTAAGAACTCAACAGCCCTTATGACATTAAAAGGAAATGCTCATGCAATTACTGACTTTATGGTTTCATTTCTTTTCCTGAGGGAAGTCAATAACGAAAGAAAGGAAATAGACTTTTAACCCTATTGGCTTTAATATGGGCATTTTGTTTATTTTAATTGCTCACACTGTTTAAACATTCATCTCTTTTATCCCAAGACATTGTGTCCGCATCCTATTCTTGATCTAATAATGGATTGATTCCATTTCATTTACTTAAACAGGCTAAGAAATGAGCAATAAATTAAGTTACTGTTCGTTGAGCGTCTCCACTTTCTCCTGATAATATGTTTCAATAGAAGTATTCAGTCATCATTCTCCTTGGTCCCAAAGTAGATTTCCCCACTAATATATTGATGATGGTTAGTATTTCCCCTACTTCACCTCCACTCACTTGTCCAAAAGCATAAGCCAACTACTACCTACCAGGTCTCTCCGTCTCTGGGAACCAGTGAGAAGCATCTGCATGCATGATCTCTGCATTTGCAGGAAAATCCGGGTTGGAGCTAGTGGTTTGGAATTCCTTACTGGCCCCTTTCTTTCTTTTTTTAAGGATCTTTATTGTGGAAAGTGCTACACAGTCCCCTGAGATCCTCGTACAGATTTGACCATCCAGAGTGAAAAGGTCATGATGTCAAGGAGGCAGTAATGATGGTGTGCAACCATCAGAAGCAAATTGCCTGCAATTATAGGAAAGGACAGCAGTAGCTGAGTGGCAGCCAGCTGAGTGAACCCCGATAGGTCTCTGCAGATGGTTAAGGGAACATAGATTTCCTTGACCTGATGCCGTCCATGATTCCGAGCACTTGAAGGATTCTTACCACTACCCCTAAGGGCAAGTCACTCCTGTTCAGAAGGATGGAAGTTCATGCCTGGCTTTCCAGATAGGAACGCCATTGCAATGTCCCACAAAGCACTCTGGGAAAGAAAGGGTTATTAACCATTGTTGGGGACCCCCTAGTGGGACTGCTTCCATGCTGTCATTGCATGGTGTGGCAATGTCAACTAGCTGTTGGCCTGGACCCACAGGACAGCCTGGAATGACTTCCCCCAGGCAGTTCTTCCAAAACAGAATAGAGTCCCCAGTCCCCAGTGAACTAGGAACCCTCTGGTCTACCAGCTGGCCGGTGAGGGGTTCACCTTGGAATCACTGTCAGTCTGCATCCCCATAAGTCCGACTCCACAAAAGCTTTCGGTTTTTGTTTTGGTTACTGTAATGGTTCCATTCCCATAGGAGGGTAAAGTATTTTATTTCTAAAAGAATTAGAAATGGTGAATCTTTAGAAACTGATAGTTCTTAAATATAACTGAGGTATTAAACACAGGCTTTATGCCTCTGTCACACAGAAGCTGCCGCGACTACCAACAATTCACATATGAATTAGTCTGTTTATAAAGTCATATTTTCATATTAACATAAATACTTATTTTCTACATATATTATGCAGTAATTAAAGTGACAGCTTGGGCAATATTAAGGCTCTGATTTAATTGAGGGATGTTTGCCTGATTGCAGTGTAGTCATTTTTTTTAAATGAAGTACTAATTAGCGTTGGCTTCCTGTCAAAATTGGCAATTAAGAAAGTTGTCAAAGTCAATCCTATTATTCATCTTGATAATGAAATTATTTGAACATCAAACAAGAATCTGCTATTAGCTTGAGGATGATGATTGTTAACACTGCTCACAGGGATAATGTCCTCGGTGACATTATCTACCTAAATGCCTGCTCTGAGAATTTGTGAAGCTTTGAAGATTAAGTATGTGAGTGAGATTATTTTTACCAATAATGTTTAATTCTCTTGAGTTGGTACATGTGACATATGAGGGAAACACACCACTGATGTTTCTATCTGTCTCTCCCTCTCTCTTCCTATCTGAAAAAGAAATTGTGTCACTTAATATTAAAATATTTGGAATATTCAAGGTTGATTTTAAATTTGATTCCATCATATGCAGAGAAAATACTTGGCACGACATAACTCTTAAAAAATGTATTCAATGTTTTACTGCCCAGAATACAGAAAGACAATCCACTTAAATGTTTGATGTGCCCTTAAAAATAAAGTGCACTGCTCTTCAATTCATTGGAATGCTGTTAGGCCTTCTACATCCTTAGTGATTTTTAGTCTACTCGGTCCATCAAACACTGAGAGAATGGCATTAAAATATTTAACTGAATTTCTGGGTTTGTCTGTTTCTCCCTGAATATCTACCATTGTTCCTGTACAATGCAGCTGTGTTATTAAGTGCATGGCAATACCAGGTTTAGGGGCTGTTTTCTTGTCATTATATAAACTTTTATGAATACTCATTTCCATCTTAAAAATATTTTTTTAAATATAGTTTTATTGATTTCAAAGAGAGGAAGGGAAAGAGAGATAGAAACACTGAAGACAGAGAAACATCAATTGCCGGCTTCCTGTACACCCCCTCTTGGGGATCGAGCCTGCAACCCATGCGTGTGCCCTGACCAGGAGTGGAATCAGCGACCTCCTGTGCATGGGTTGATGCTCAACACTGAACCACACTGGCTGGGCTGTTTTCATCTTTTTAAACTATGTGTGTCTTTATATTTTAAAATGAATATCTTAAAGACAGCACATGGTTGGTTCTTGGCTTTTTACCCAATCTGATCATCCTTGCCTTTCAGTTAGGATGTACTGCTTACTGTTAGTGATTATTTATGTCTGAGTGCAAATCTTTCATCTTGCTATTTGTTTACATTTGTCTCATTTCTCTCTCTCTCTTACCTTGTTTGGATTAATAAGTATTCTTATTCAATTTTATATCTTTTGTTGCCTTATCAGCTATAACACTTTAAAATTTTTTAGCGGTTCTTTTAAAGGCAATGGTATACATTATTAGCTACTTTCCGTCTATCTCTAAATGGCATTCTGCTACTTTACACATTGTAAAAGAATCCTATCAGATTTTTCTCTTTGTTTTGTGGTTTGTTAGGTTTTCTTGATGGTGAGAACACTTAGCATGAGATCCATCCTCTTACACTGCACGATCCATATTGTTAACTACAGAAAAAAGGTTGTAGATTTGACCTTGAGAACTTCCTCTCATCCAGCAGAGCTGAAATTTTCTGCTCACGGGGCAACAAGTTTTTCACTGGCTGCCACGTCTTATTTGTAAGGTTGTTCAGGCAGGTCTAGGGCACTTAAGTCTCCGTCTAAGATGGCTCCGTGCTCTGGCAAAGCCTTTCTGTGCACTGGACCCACTGTTCTCAGTCCTGGTGGAAGCAGGCCCAGCTGTGGTTGTGTGAAGACTGTTTCCTTTGATCTTTGCATGTGGCTCTCTCCCATCCGCTGGTGGTGGCTTCCCATGCGCCTGCTCAGTACTGTTCTATCAACATTCTAGGGAGCCCCTGCAGATAACCAGGGTCTCTAGGAACCAATTCCCTTTGCGCTTCTCGGCCAAGAACTTCAGGGCCTTGGCCTCCCTAACTCTCAGCTCCATCACTTCCGTTGGAGGCCTGCACCTGCTGCCGGCACCACAGCCGGACCCTCTCCAGGCAGTGCATGGGGTGGCTCATCTACCTGTTCATTCCCTTTTAGGATCGCTCTTGGGTCCTGCCTCATGTTCCACAGCTTGAAAACCATCATGTATAGACACTCTGTTTCATTCTTTGGTTATTTCTGTCGGGTGGAGAAGTCCGGTTTCTATTTGCCTATCTTGGCTGCAAGGAGGATTCCTCAGAATGCCTTTTATTAATGCTACTGAAAGGTTATTTTACAGCTCACAACAAACCATGCAGATTTCTTAGGCGGCGAGAAGAGGAAAGAAAGAAGAGAATGTGTTTATGCGGCTTTCTTAAAAGACGAGCGGGCCTTCAGGAGCTGGGGCCCATGTGATGGACAATATGTAACGTACATGATGGTGACCTTGTAGCATGGACTCAGTAGCGTACAAGGATGTCTCTGCTCTTTTGAATGAACACCAGGTAGTGGGAGATCCGGGTTTATAGGAGTATATTTTAGAAGCTGGTGTAAAGGTGAACAGTAATAAGATGGCTCTGAGGAAGGAACAGCATGTGATACTGTTGTGAAACAGAATTCTCTTAGATGAGCACTTACTTTTCTAAAACACATCCACTGAGATATAACATGTCCAAGGGCCGAATTGATAAACGCAAGTGGGAAACATGTGAGTCTCGCTTTAGTCAGACACAGGCGCACCCTGACATAAGCAAAACCCCACTAATACTAAGAACACTGCCCTAACAAAGTGATGTCACACTGAACCTCATCTGCGGGGGATGCGGAGCAGCCATGTAATCCAAGTTTTATTCAAAAAGCACAGAGGAAATGTAATTATAGGGTAAGGAAAGAAACACTCAATTATGTGAGCTCTTCTCTCAGAGGAGGCGCAAAGCTAAGGGAAGGGGAGGGCATTGGGACTGAGCTGAAGAAGACTTTTTAAAAATCCTCACCATCATAGTAGACCAATACTTGCATGCTGCCTGCGAACGGCGTGCCTGCCAACTGAAATAAAGGATTTCAACAGCATCCAGGCTCTCCTAGCAAAACAGAAAAGTCCAGGACATAATAATCACCCGTCAAACCCCAAATCAATACTATTACAACCTGAGTGAGAAAAAGAAATCAACCAACACCAACACCAATTAAATCCGATGTCGGGATTATCGGGCCGCAGTCCTAAAGCAGTTCTCCTATTGCTTCAACATTGAGACACACACTCTCTTGAGTCATATGAAAAAAAAAATCAAAATAAAAAGAATGCTCAGCAAAGAAACAGAAGTTATAAAAGAGAAACAAATGGAAAATATAGACATGAAAACATATAAAACAAAAATAAAAATCTCATGGGATTTTTATTAGAGTGGAGATAACACAGGGTAAAAATAATTGAACCGAGGACAGAGAAATAGAGTTCACGCCATCTGAAATACAGAGAGAAAACAGACTGTAAAAGCAAACATGAGCAGGCTCTGGGTCCAGTGGGACAATAACAAAAGATACAACTTTTGTGTGTTGCAGTGCCAACATTTTTTTCAAAAGGAAAGAGCTAGAGGGACTAAAAGCATATTTGAAGAAGCAAAAGCAGAAAACGTCCCAAATTTGGCCGAAGACACAAAGCTACAGTCCCAAGCAGATAAACAAACTAAAACATGAGCAACCCAAGACACATTATACTTTCAATAAATTAAGACAAAGAAACAAACTTTAAAACTGCCAGAAGGACCACACTACCCGTAGAAAAATGCCAACGGAATGACAGCAGATTTGTCATCTGTAACTCTGAGGCCAGGAGAAAGTGGTATAGTATTTTTCAAGTGATGGTGGTGGGGTGGGAGCGGTGGTGGGGGGTGCGGAGGGAAGAGCTTTGGTTGGTAAATACTACTGCAAAACTACACTTCCGTGGTGGAGGGGAATAAAAGATTCTCAGGTGAAGGGAAGCTAAAGAACTTGCCTCTAGCATTTGTACCCCTATAGTCCGGCTACAGAGAGTTCTACAAACAGAAAAGGCATGATAAAATAGTCAACTTAGATCATCAAGAAGGAAAATGGGACAATGGAAAGATGAGCACAGATAATAGACTACCCTTCTCTCAAGTTGTATAGTCAGGTTTGATGTTTAACATGGATTCTCAACAAAATGATACTTAATTAAAAGTGGGAAAGGGAAAGGTGGCTAAAGAGAAGATTTTCACATTTCACTTGATGTTGGTATATGTTGTTACCAATGGACTATCACAAGTATAACTATTAAACTACAGGTACATGCATGTATTATGCTTATATATGTAAATATGTTTATGCATGCAAATATCAGTATATAACCCATCTTATTGCTTATTGTTTTGGGGGATAATAGCATTAATGGTCAGAATTTGATGAATACATGGACTCATCATTTCCATCCAATGGGCAAAGAACATAATAGATCTTTCTAGAATTCTGCCTTTATTTCTGAGAACTTTCCCTAAATAATTATTGGTATGTATATACGTCGTTATGTATATACATATCAAGTCAGTTCTGGCTTTTAGCTTCATGGAGTGGAGGCTGCCTTCTGACCATGGTTCCATCAAACTGTCAGTGCGCAATCCCTGTGCTATTACAATGAAGCGAACATCTCCACTTAACCGGCCCTTATCATTAAATCTGTCCTCATACAAGTTTACGTTCCTCCCACCCTGTCCCATACCCTTGAGGTCCCTTCCCACCCACTGAGATGTGAACCCCATTGCACAGTGAAGTCATTTTCTCACTTAACCCAAGACAATGCACGTCCTGTATCGTCTTGATAACCGTGTCCAGAAACTTGTCCAAATTCCTAAAAAATGGTCATAATGACACATTCTCAAAGGCATGGATACGACTCACTTTACACTATCTGTGCAGGTGACAAAAATAATGGTGTCTAAAAATATCCAGTAAATTAAGGGTTATCTTCAAGTTGCCTAGCAACATTATTCATCTGAACATTTAGCTTCCTTATTTTTGTGCGTGATGTTGTTAAAGAATTAGAACTCTCCTGCTCAGCTTAATTAATTTGACAGATAAGCTACTTAGCCATGTTTCCATTGGTTTAGAAAGAGCACTCTATCACTTAAAATATACACAAGTCTATGAAATGCCTTGTAGTTAAAGTGCTCCAGGTTAGACGGTTGAATTGATGAGCTCTTCGGATTTCCCCCTCCTACTTTTACCTATTCAGATGTTTTCCGTAGTGAAATTCTACTACTTTACTTCACATGGATATTCATGCTTTCATGAAAGAAAATTGTTTGCTGCCTCTAATGGCATACTGAGAATTACGAAGACGTTCGTTCAGAAACTCATATTTTTCTCATCGAAATAATATGGTATTATATCCAAAGTACTTATTCTTGTAGGAGGTATGGAAATGCTGCCTTTACACAGAAAACACACTGAGCTCACCTTGTGCGACATTGCATTAAAATCATATCGGATTCGGTTGCTATTTGTCCACGTGGAGACCGCCTGGGGAGCTGAGGGCTGCGAAGTGTTAGAATGACTGGAAATACGAGTTACTGACTAGCTGTGAGAAACATTAAGTTCAGCAGTTTCTCTAGGAGGAAAAAGAAATAACGGATATTTTCAGATTTTTGATCGAGGAACTATTTAACGACACTTCACATCATTCCTCTCGGTTTGTCATTCAGACATCTTCTAAAATCAATTTCAAATTGTCTATTTTATAGCATTTTTGTGAGGGTTTGGGGGCAGTAATTTCTTCTTCAACTGGCATTCAGTTCTCACAAATCAAGGAGAAATAAAATATACCTTCGAGTTGCATAATATATAAGAGCCATTTTACATTCTGAACTTTGAATTATTTCCAAAATGATTCCTATTCACCACATACTTATCACGGTCTAAATCAGAAGCAGAAAAATATGTGCGAATCTTGATGTCTGAGACGGAGATTGCTTTTCCCTGGAATCACAGTGCCTTGTGGAATTGCTCTCCGTACGCAAAGACAAATGCGCGGACCATGAAGACAACTGCAGCGAAGGCTTGTCAAAAGTCTCTCTAAATTCAAGCTGCACCAAAAATCATCTGCTTTTCTTGGATAAATATTATGGCTTATCATTAATTGAGGACATTTCTAATGAAAAACATCCAATTCCACCTTCGCGTTGACACGGACCTTCTGTCTTCAAAGATGAGTAAGAGTTATAGCAGATGCTTCCTTTGCCGAGTGTCCCAGGACTCAATTCCCAAGTAATTCTTAGTCAAGCATTTTAAATAACCATCCCCAACCCTACCAGGACAAAAATCGCAGGCCTCTGGGGAAAAATGGGGATGGTCCAATTTGTAGAGGAGCCAGCACCATCCAAATAGTGGTAGCATCTGAGCGTGGGTGGTGCGGACATCCATGGCTGTGGAAGAGTCCCTCATACCTTGATCCTCCTGTCCACCCCAGGTGATATTCACACTCACATTTCACAGCTCACATCATCATAAGAATCAGTGGGGATGTTTGAGGAAAACAAAACACAACACCCAGGTTTCTGGAGCCCCCCAAATCTCACGAATGAGATTGTACAAGGGAGCAACCATGCCCCGTGGGGTTGGGATGTATAATAGAGAAGATCTACAAGTGAGTCTCATGCCTGGGTACAGGTGAAACAAATGAGTGACACCAGTGGTTCTGAGGGTGTGGTCCTTGGACCAGTAGCATCAGCATCACCCGTGAAGTTATAGTTGTCAGATTCTGGGGCCGCTCCTGAACCTGCTGAATCCAAATGGCTAAGAATGGGGCCCAGAGTTCTGTTTAAACTTTCCCTCCAACACACACTACTATTTGAGAGCCACGGACACAGAACATGCGCTGGAAAAATCATATTCTATTCTATTTAGAATACTCTATTCTAAACTTAGGGACATCAGCACACAGAGAAGCGCCACCCCTGCAAACGAAGTATGTCCCGTGATGCAAGTGACTTCACTGTGTCCTGATTCAGAAAAGACAAACAGGCGAATATGCTAATGTGTTTCATATCAGAAATGGACTCTCACGTCATCCAAGGGACCAGATTATTTTATTTCTATTTTGTTCCATTTCGTTTCTTTGTTTTTGCCCTTTGACCCCAGTTCATTGAAAAACAAAACCACCACCATCAACCAGGCTCCGGCAATCAACGAGAAATGCAGTCATTTTACTTTTTGTTGGAGAGTTCCAGAACAGGGTCTTTTAAGACAATGAATTAGTGTTTTTTTAATGTGATACTGTCAACCAAAGTTCAGAATTTGTTACTTTTGACATATTTTAATAGCTTTTTCCCCCCCTCTTACTGTTGGGTTTATTTTCGAATATGAGGTTCCATTAAAACAGTAATAATTGTCTTAAGAAGCTTGTAATTACAAGCTTGTAATGTTGAAAGCCCTGAACTGGGACAGCAAGTCAGCACTGAGCGACTTTAGAAGCTGATTCCTCTCCTTGCACAGGGGCTCTGGACCGACCGCGGGTGAAAGAAACTAACAGAACGATGGACTCATCGCAAAATCACACCGTGGTTTCACCAAGTGCCACTTGCCCCAACGCTGACTATTTATTTGGCAAAAAAATACTGTTTTCTTTGCATGTTTTGTATCATTGATTCTGTATACTTAAAATCACATGAAAAAAATCATTACATATTATGTCAGTTCTTTTTGGAAAATTTTAAAGAATTTAAATTGCTATTTAATTAAAAATAAAAACCTGCTAAGGATCACATATACAATAAATCAGTTTATATGAAATTTCTTAACAAAAATTGCTGACGAAATTAAATAATGCCCTTGTCTCTGATAAATACGAGATTGTCTGTTCATACCCAAGTTTTCCCCCAATCTTTCTTTTTCTAACACAATTTCCTAGCTGTAACACGAGCATGTTACTTTGTTTTCATTCATAAACATGCTTAGTGTCACGAGATTAAGATTTGAAAATTTGTGGTTGAGGCTGATTAAAACAATTATTTTTGTACACTGGGACTCAGAAACAGAATCAACTTGTTGTGATATCTGAGATTCCAAATGTGGTTGTCATTTTGTGCGGGTGCATCTGGGCTGAGCTTTCGTCTGATTTATTGAACATCAGGTCCAATAGACAACCTACCGAAATCACTTGTCTCAATCTATCAGACGGAACACTGCTCTGCCCAGAATCTGCACAGAAGAATACTTTATTAAGGTGACTAACTGAAATCCCTCTTCTCATAGCATCAGGAGTGATACCTGGCATGCATTGGTGACATCAATTACAGTACTTTGCAGAAATGTGTTTTGGTAGTTTGGAGGAGAAGAAATTTTAAATGACACGCAAGAAAAATATTTCACCAATTTTCTAATTATTTAAATTGCAATCTTTGAAGCTAGATTTCAAACAGCATAATCAGGAGATGTTTTATGCATGGCCATCGACTGTTCTGAGATACGCCAGAACAGCTAATCCTCAATGTTAAAGACGGGGTGGGACCCCGTTTTCCTGCCATGAGTATTTGTATATTTGCAATGTTGGTTGTAGGCCCTACAGAATTATCACCTGCAACATCAGCCTGCTATAATTGGTCAAAAATTTAAATAACTGACCCCTAAGGCCTTGGCAGGGCCAGACTCCATGATTTCTCAGGCCATATATTGATGTACAATGTGATTTCCTAAATATAGATAAAATAAGCCAGAAAGAGAAGCAAGATGGGAATAAAAATTCAATATTCAGAAACTGTCAGTGTAAAGTGTCTGCAATCCCTTTAAGCTGTGTCATCAATTCTTCTAAGAAGATCCTAACCAATCCGGGTCAGCTGTCCCTTCTGCATGAGTATAGAACACACAGCTGTCCCTGCTGTCACACCCTCTAACCACACAGTGTTGCCCTATCACATCACAGGAAGCATTGAGGGCTGTGCTGTATTTTTCTCGGACACACAAGGCCTCCACATCAGTGGCCCTTCAATGATCAGGACTTCCCTGGCTTCCCTCATGAGGATACTTTAGCTGGTAACCACTCTAAGAGCAGCCTGTGCATTTTTTAAAAAAAAGTACATATTGCAATTAAATGGTTGACATTAAATAAACAAATCAACATTTAATTGCAATACCGTACTCTATTTTTTTTTCAAAGAGCATTATAGAAAATAGAGAAAAATATTTGGCTACCAACTTCACTGATAAATGTTTTCCTAGCAAAAACTTGAAGTGTTTTATTTACCTTTTTTTTTGTTTTGTTACTAGCCAGCTTTTAAAAAACTGCCTTAAACTTTTCTGGTTAGCACATTTCCAGCATGGATTTTGATGTCATCCTCCCCTCTGAAAATATGAGGTTGGTTACCTCTCTTGCCCCTGCAAAGTAAACTACTGGCTATTTATGTGGAAGCAATTTCAGCTGCTGTTTAATTGCAGAGAATTTCATATATCTCGGAGGGAAAAATGCAAGTCAGCAGATAACTTGGGTTCTCGGTCCTTGATCTATGGCAAGAGCAAAGTTGCTGACGGATTGTAGGAGCATGTTATGCACCATCACGCTGACTGTCTATGGGGAAAGATGGGTTTTCTATAGGGAGTCCGAGCGCACAGCCGCCTATGAACAGGTCTCATAGAGCAGCCAAACACCAGAAAGTAAAAAAAGTGCGTGTTTCCTACATTCTCATTATTTAAAAATATCAATAGCTTGACTCAATCTTAAGTTTTACTATCTACTTTGCAAGTGTATGGGTTATAGCCAATTCCAGGCAATTAGATATATTTAGGAAAAGACGGTGCAGGTGTTTTATTATTATATTTTAATCCTCCCCCAGGATATGGTCACTGACTTTTTAGAGATAAGAAAGGAGAGAGAGAGAGAGAGAGAGAGAGAGAGAGAGAGAGAGAGAGAGAGAGAGCTATCAATCAGTTGCCCTTCTTGCCCCAGCCAAGACTGAACACACAATCTAGGCTTGTGCCCCGACTGGGAGTCAAACTGGCAACCTTTGGCAAGTTCTTTGGCCAACGAGCCCCTCCGCCAGGGCTACCTGAATGTATGAGATGTTCAGTAAGCACCGCCTTGCCACGTACTGGCCTGCTGGCGCCCCTTCAGTTACCGTGACCTGTGCACCATCTCCCTTGCAGGGTGCAGCTCAGCTTCTGAGGGTCTCAGAGCTAACCAGGCAAGGGGATGCATCTGCTTTGCAGGTTCACTGACTTGTGCTTTGTGTGACTTCCTCCCCAGCACTCAGCTTCCTCCTGCACCGGCTTCGTAGTGTCCATGTGCAGGTCCCGGCTGTAGAAGCGTGAGGAGTAGTACTGACCGTTCCTCGGAGAGCTGCCTCCCCCGAGCACCCCGTGAGCATGCTGCTGAGCAGACACAGGGACGATGCTGTGTGATGAGGGGGTTTCTTCTAAATATGTTGTTACTGATTTCAGAGAGAGAGAGGGGAGCCCCAGGCTCCACCACCCCCGTCGCCTGTGCCCACGGGTTATGCACGTGTGCATACAAGTTCTTCGGCTGCCCTCTTCCCACCCACCTACACCCCCTTCCTTCTGAGATTTGACAATCTGTTCCCTTCATCATGTTCTAGAAAACATAAAACAGCAAATGCCATTTCTACTCCAATCATTATAACATTTTGGCACAGAATATATTCCGTTTAGGACCCCAGGCTTCAAGAAATTAAGACCAAAAGTGAAGATGGAAGTGAGTCGCATGGAGCAGTCAGTGTGGGCGACACAGCACTGAACTATGTCAGCCGCACAGTCGCCCCACTCAAGGGGGTGACGTCCATGAAGGGACAAGGAATGAGGAAGGGGCTGCCGCCTGCGGGCTGCCCCCCAGAGAATCTCTCAAATAGAATGGGACCTGCAGTTACGGACGCCACGACTCCCTCCCGCCTTTGCCCTGGGAGGAGGTGTCGTGAGTCATTCAGTCCTTGCTCAGTGTCACCGCTTCGCTTCGCTGCCTCGCAGTGTCTGACATGGGGGTCCGTGTGGAGGATGCAAACCTGCCACCAGCGAGCAAAACAAAAGTGATTTCTCCGGAAAGCTAGTCATGAACTCGGATTTGATCTGGCAGTTACCGCTTACAGATGAAGCTGTCAACTAATAGATAATTCTATTATCTGTTACCCCCACTTGGCAGCAGCTTCCTAAACATACAAGTGCCGCATTTGAATGAACTCATTTCTCAGTTAGAAAGTAAGTTGCACGGGAGTGCCTGTAGCAGCGACGGGTTTATCTCGTGTGTGTGTGTGTGTGTGTGTGTGTGTGTGTGTGTTTTAAACGTTTACTTTTACAGAAACCTTTTTGTTTTAACTCTAGCTGCTCCCTGCCACAGATGTGTCTGTTCGATATTCAGAAACGAAGGCAGCTGCTCAAATGCAGAACTAAGAGATCTGGGTGAGATCCTAAGGGGCAGACACGAAGGCTGATTTCCCAGCGTCCCTCCTGCCGTGCAGCTGGACGGCCCTGGGGCACGCTGACCTGACTTGGTGCCACCTGATCACCACGTGTGTTCGAGTCCATCCCGAGTCCCACCCGGGTTCAGGGGCCTGGGCTACCAACAGGTTCCTCGGCCGCGGGTGAAGGAAGGCTGCCGACATCCAACACGGGGGCTCGCTCCTTCACTGCCTCACCGTGGAAGGGAAATCCGCACTTTGGGAAAATGGATGTCTTATGGGGGCGCCCACTCTGCCTAGGGGACCCAAGCCCCTAGGCCCTGCCCCCCCCATCATGGATCACCACTGCTACTGGATGCGTCACAACAAAGAAGGCCTCAAGCTGCTGGAAGGTCAGCACAGGCCGATGGTGCTGCAGCTGAGCCCGCGCTGAGAGACCCGGGCAGGTGAGCTGCTGGCTTATTTCCCTTCCTCTCCTCCTGGCTTGGCAGCACCGCGAAGGCTGTGCGGCTCATGCTTTGGCACAGGGTCTGAGCGTTTCTGGCCAGGAAACGGGAAAAAGCTGCCGAGGCCCGAGGATGGGGAAGGAATCCCAGAGGAGGATGAGGACAAGGAAGAACCTGGAAACTCGCAGCCCAGTGTCTGAACCCCATGCGCCCCGCACACCCCATCAGGACGGCCGGCTGGCGGGCCTCAGCTGACCGCCATCCACCTGCCACTCGCACCTCCCCACCACTGGGGGTGCATGTCCCCTGGCGCCAGGCACGCAGGCGTAGGGGACACAGGCCCAGAGGCACACGCGGAGGCTTCGAGAAGACAACCAACAACTGTGCGCACCAGCCTCGCAGGACACGCCTGGCGGTCTGAATGCCAAGTGCACTGGCCCCGGAAACACACCATCCGCCTTCTCCAGAGGAGGAGGCCAGAGCCAGAGCCTGCACAGCATGCCACTCACCACGGGCAGGAGGCAGTGAGCACAGACTCAGCACCCCGCCCCCGAGAGCCCTTGACCTGGAGGGGACTCGCTGCTGACAGAGGCTGATGCAGATGGGACGGCATCGGCCTGTGTTCCAGGGCAGGAGGCGGGACCTTTCTCCTGCCAAGACCGCTTGTATGTGCAACCATCACAGATCGCTTCAGATATCTGTAACATCATTTGAGAGCCATTCAGCATCCTCTGGCCCCCTGGGCCGGAACCATCAGGGCAAGGAAGCCCTGAGCTCTGCAGCTCGGAGCAGACAAGGCCCGCGATGGACACGGCCCAGGGACCAGTCAGGTGTGTCCCTCCTCCCGGAGCGCAGCCAGGTCCCACAGGAAACCTGGAGAGGGACCCTCTCAGGCTCCTAGTGGGAGGAGAGGGAAAGGCACTGTTTTGAGATACACTGAGTCCTCCCTTCTTCTTGCTCCAGTGCCCACAGGTAAACCTGATTTTCACCAGAGACTATTAGTGAATGACATGGGGGGGGGGGGTGCCAGCTCTAGCCAGCTCCAGCCTCCCCGCTGGGAGAAGGGAAGTCCCAGTCTCCAAAGGGGAAAATGGAGGCTATCAAAATGATTTAGTGGGAAGGATTCAAACTGCAATTTAAAAATGAATGCATGGGGCCTGGTGGAACCTCTACCCAGTGGACCAACTAGAAAAGCATTATAATGAACTGTCGGGATGGAAAGATGGATGGGGCTTCCTGGCCGTCTCTTCTGTTAAACGATAGTTGCCAATGGAGGCATTAAGGTAGCTCATGCTCTGATATGGACTAAAACTGGAAATGATCTCTACATCGCCAGCAAGATCTTTTGAAGAAAAATAGCATTTACATTCAGCATATCGGAAATCAGACGCACAATGTACTCTGAAAGTAAATCATTGTTATTTGAACCAAAAATAAAAGATTAAAGGGACGAAACACATAATTTCCGAAGTTACCAGTCTACAGTATCATGAATAATATATGCTAGGAGCTAACTAAACTTTACATCCCAATGTCAACATATGGGGGCGGAGAAGAGAGGAATTTTCGATTTTGGTGAAAATACTCTGCATGATAATAGAATTAGACGTGTCATTACACTTTTTCCAACCCCCTAGAATGGACAACACCAAGGATGAAAATCAAGATAAACCATGACCTTTGGGTGATAATGACATGTCAATGTAGGTTCATCAGTAATAACAAAGGTACCACCCTGATCAGGGGTGTTGATATGTGGGAGGCTGTGCATGCATAGGGCAGGGGGTGTGTGGGAAATCTCTGTTCCTCCTCCTCAAGTTTGCTGTAACCTAAAACTACTCTAGAAATGAAGTAGATAAATATTGTTTAAAATATATTTTATTGATTTTGTACAGAGAGGGAGGGAGAGAGAGAGTTAGAAACATCGATCAGCTGCCTCCTGCACACCCCCTACCGGGGATGTGCCTGTAACCAGGTACATGGCCTTGACCAGAATCAAACCTGGGATCTTTCAGTCCGCAGGCCGACACTCTATCCACTGAGCCAAACCAGTCAGGGCTAGACAAATATTTTTAATTGTAAAGAGGAAAATTAAGTGGTTAAGCAAATTTGGAGGCCCAGCATTTAATACATGTATGTCCATATATGTGCGCATAGCCACATAATTTACATACCATAAGTCATCAGTGGTAAATATTGTGAACTTATTTTTGGGACTCTGTGAGCATTTCAGTGTCAGACCAGGTGTGAACCCATTGGATGCCAAGAATTCCCCATCACAAGTCAGCAGTGAAATCCATGATGGCTTCCCATTCCTAGACAGATAGAGATGCTGTAGATATGTCTGCCTTTCAGGGGGTAAAAGTGACTCTACTTTTGTAACAGAAGACAGCTCCAGCTATTGAGAGGAACATTTAGGTTCTGAATTTCAACCCTATCACTTGGTACAATTGTTTAAGTATTTTTATCTTTAAAGACGTTCAATCTTTTCATCTTTAGTGAGGATCAACAGCGCCCTCCATTTGATGTGGTTATAATAAAAACAGCTAAGAAAGGCTGAGGACCACCTATGGGTACAGTGCTGTGCCTCACACACATCCTACATAACCCTCAAAGCCATCCTCTGGAGTCATGATTAGCCCTTTTATAGCCAATGGGAGACCCGAGAGCTAGTGAGAGTAAGTCATTTGCCCAAAGTCACACAAAGATTTTGATCCTTTTCCATATGTCCTGGACTATACCTTGAGGTGCTAAGAATAAATGGATCTTATTTCTGTTACTTACCTAAATCTAATTCCAAACCATCATAATTATTAGAAAGACTCTGACATATATATGTAGCAATACAATCTTGTTTCAATTTCTCTTGCCTGATAAAACCCCCTTTATTTTGTGTACATGTATGAGTGTGTCTGTGTGTGTGTGTGTTGTATGTGTGAATGCATGTGAGCGTGTGCAAATAGGTGTGTATATGAGTGTGCAAATACATGATCATGTGTGAAGCACAGTCAATAGTGTTTGCACGAATTATTTAGGGAAAGTTCTCAGAAATAAAGGCAGAATTCGAGAAAGATCTATTATGTTCTTTGCCCATTGGATGGAAATGATGAGTCCACTTATTCACCAAATTCTGACAATTAATGCTATTATCCCCCAAAACAATAAGCAATAAGATGGGTTATATTTGTCAGGGATGCAGAAATAGAAAAGTTTTGTTGTTGTTCTTTTAGTGACTAAAATAAATACGCTTCTGTGAGAATAAAAAAAAATTATCAACAATTTTGAAGTTTTGAAAATAATAATCCCTATAATCACTGTTGAATTCTAAAGATAATTCTGCATGTGGCATCGCCATACTGAATGGGATGAAATGTTAATCACTGCAAATTAGTTCGTGATGAACAATAATGTAGAAGGAACTGGCAACAATAAAGTGATAATTAAAATTTCATTTAAATTCTCATAATCCTTTATTTTTACTTCCTTCGCTTATGCTCATTTCAGATTCTCGTTTGAGCTTAGAAATTGGTGGGCTCGGTCACATCGCCGCATATGTCCTAATAAGCAATAGAAAATATTTTCATACAAAGATGCACACTCTTTGCCTTGCCTGCTCTGTCTGTTAGGCAATTAGGATTGAACTGGACAGCCCTGTGGCTTCCTAATTAGCACTCGGAACCCGCAAATTGTTGACTGCCTTCACGCTCTGAAGACCTGCAGCGCGCGTGGTTGACCAGGTGGCTCACCAAGCTTTAATAAACAATGGCATTTTAGAAAGGAAATAACGTTACGTAGGAAAGTATAAATAAGGCTGAACTTGGTAACTGGTTATTTCACGAGGGGAATAACTGCTAGAGTTTAAATATAAATGACCCGGGGCCACGCTGCACATAGGAACTCTGGTCCCTGAGTGTAGCACGCCTTTCTCTACTGAACTCTGACACCTGCCTCTGGGCGGAGGTGACAGAATAGCTGTCACACCGCCTTCCCCCAGGCCCGGGCATGAGAAACAAACTATTTTTAATGGTTGAAGGTGAATTACTGACTGTGAAAATGTGTCAAAAAAGAGCAAAGTTAATTTTTAAAAAGCAGGATTAGATGTACTAGAATTGTTTAGTTTCAGGAGTCTCTTTTCCTTTTGAATCGAGAGAGACTTGATAGTCTCATAAGAAAAGAAAGTGCTCACCTCCACCGCATTATGAAATGCTGATATCCACTATTGTGCAAAAAATTCCATGTGTTTGGTGGGCAGGCGAGGGAAAGCAGGCAGATTGTGTGTGTGTGTGTGTGTGTGTTTCACACACACATATACGCATGCACATGCGTGTGCACAGGAGTCGACTGAACAAAACAAAGTGGACTGGCTGACATTAAACTTGCTGCTAAACACAATGAACAAAAAACCAGTGCAGTCAGGCACTGCTGGCACATCTGGCGGCCACAGTGAGCAGCCAGAACCAGAGGGGAAAATGCAGAATGGCAGGCCTGCCCCGCCACCCAGTTCAAACCAGGAGGCAGCAGACGCACAGCCAGCGCTGCGCCATGGTCCCGCGTGGCAGGGAGAACCGGGGCCCGTGGAGTGGGATTTCGATTCCAGGCAGATGGCTGTCCCTGAGCCACGGGGAAAGGCAAGTGGCCGAGGCAAGAGAAATGACAGGAATGCAGAGCAGTCACGGGGGACCAGAAATCAGGCGCGAGGTGGGACAGTCTCTCTGACCCTCGTTGCTAGGATAGAAGGAAAGAGAAACGCTCTCATTTCATGCTCCATCGTGTGTGTTGAAGTAGAGCTTTTCCAGGAACATTTTCCTAAGTTTATATTTTTCCTGAGCCTGATGGTTCGGTGAAATGTATTTAAACATGCCGATAAATAATAACAACAATTATTAAAATATGTGCAAATATACTTCTCATTTTCTGGGCACAGAACCACGGATGAAGTGCTTGACTTACATCTTCTGACATCATCGTGCCAAAGACAATACAGTAAATAAGGAAGATGCCATGCAGACCTGGAAATGCAGTTCCTTTCAGAAAGAAGGTCGAAGAGAAAGACTTCTGAGAGAACCTATTTTGTCGAGAACCCTCACTGAATGTGTTGGATCTAAGGGAATACGAACAGTAGTCCCACAGCATAAACACAAGCACGGCTTTCCCCAGGGACCCAGTTACCCCATTTTTCACACAAGGAAGCGACGTAACGGGGCATGCCATCAACACACATGAGCATCACCCGCGTGGGAGTGTCACCCATCCACATGAACACGGGGCACAAATGAAAGTCGTTCCGAAGGACTTAACAAATCAAATGCGGTGACGGACGTGACGGCCCCAACAGCCTATTTTAATCCAACCCTTCCAGGCTGGGAATTCACACTATTCCAGTCGCCGACATCCACTTAACTAGCTAACCCCACCCTGTAACCAAGGAGACACAGACTTGTAGTATGAATTGGCTGTAGGTGTGTAGACCTCATTAATGCTTGCCTTTCTCATTGGGGATGCGAACTATTCAACAACAGAACCACAGTGAACAAAGCATGAGGACTATCTCCTGCGGTTCTAGCTAGCTGGTCCTCCATAGTCTGTTTCTGCCCCATCACTATGCCACCCATGCTGTGCTTCCTGGCGCGGCCTCATCTCTGACATCACAATGCCAGAGCATCCGGTACCCCTGCTTAGGTCCCAAGCTCTGCTCCACTCTGCGCAGCCATGGGAGGGGCCCCTGAAGACTTGGCCAACACACACACACACACACACACACACACACACACACACACACACGGGAATGGTGAACTGATGTGGCGAAGTTACATGCGCCCAGAGCCTTATACATAGGCCGACAGGCAGCGACGGAGCCTCCGAGAGAGAGAGAGAGAGAGAGAGAGAGAGAGAGAGAGAGAGAGAGAGAGAGAGAGAACGCGCTGGGGGTTATCTTTTCACTCCAGGGGCCATGAAATAGTTGAGGGAGAAAGAATTCTCCCTTTGCCAGGTATTACAATGCTAAATCCGTCCTCATTACCCTAAGACCCGATTGTGTTTTCTCTCTAGCTATTACAACTTGGCACCGGAGACTCCACAAACGGAAGCGTGCAATTCAGAGGCGACGCCCATTGCCTAAGAAAAGTGTTCTGTGCCCTGGCCACCTCCCATGAAGCCAAATACACAACAGCAGCAATGCATTGGGCCATTTTCCAGGAAATCAGCAGCAGAAATAATCGCGGGATGCAATCTACTATTGTCGGAATACATTTCAGGCAGAAGATAAAAATGGAAGGGACCAGAAATAGCTCAATTCATTTGCCACCGCGTCCTCTGGGACAAAAAGGGACCCAGTTGCCACCCCGAGAGGCAGCAGCGTCTACACTGATGGGAAATCGCGCGGGGGCACCAGCGGGTCATTAACACCCCCCTCCCCCCCAGCACAGTTAATGAAGACATGCCCTCAGGGATCCTTCCAAGACCCATCTGCTCAGTCAAGCATTTGCTTAATTGTGTCAAACGCCTGGCAAAGGCAGGGCCGTTAATAGATAATGGGGATGTAAATGCTGTTTGTGTTTCTGTGCCAATGCCCAGGGGCTTTCCAATAAACACATCACATTTTCAAAAATAATTTCCTGTTGGGATAAAATAATAGACTTGGTGGCAGTGGCAGCCCTTCCCACAACAGTCCCAACTCTTAGAGTGTTCAGTAGTTCCTGCTGTCGCCATGTGGTTAGCTGGGGATTTTGGCTGCCCGCCCTTTTTCTGAGAACTTGAGGACCGAACTAGTCATCTAGGTCCGGTTTTCAAAGAGAGATGGAGGCTCATGCCCCCTCCTCCCACACGTCCCCCAAACATGTAATGTTTCAGCAAGAAGCGCAGCCATCTCAAGAGACACAACACACGTGGGACCCTCAGAAATTTACACGCTCTGTCGGGGCCTCAGTGGTCCCTTATAAAACTGGAAGATGGTTAACTTGGTCCCTTTAGATTGTAGGGAATTCGAAACATGGAAACACCAAAACAGAACAGAGCTTCTAAAAACACGTGTTCCTCTTTCCCTTCATTTACCAGGGATGGGGAACCTTTTTTCTGCCAAGGGCCATTTGGATATTTATAACATCATTCGAGCACCAGAGTTATCAACTTAATTATTCTGCTTTATTTGATCAAACCCCTAACGCCTTGGCAGGGCAGACCAAATGATTTCATGGGCCTTACATGGCCCGTGGGCCAGACGTTCCCCACCCCTGACTCACCCTATCACTTTGAGAGACTTGGGGTTACCTGTTCAGAGACTCCGATTGCCTCCTGTAGGCTGTGGGTGGCATCACTAACGGACGCATGTGGAGAATAAAGATCTGAATATCCCTGCCTCCTCTAAGATGCAGAACTGTGGACACGTCTGACGACCTTGCCAAAATGTTTCAGGAGTTGATTGACAGCTCACACAGTGGTTCTCTCTTGGTTTTATGATAGGAAATCCTTCCAACGTTGTTTCCACTTTTCAGAGGTTCCCGAAGCGTCTCTCGAGTCCGTTAGACACAAATAGAAAACCTAAGCCCACCCGCCATCAAATGCTCAGGTGGGCTCTGCCTCTCCCCAGGTGCTGTGAGCTCGTAGAGGCTGCCCGCTGCCTTCTATTCTCCTCGGACGCGGAACACAGTGTCACACAGAAAGAGCCACTTCTCACACAGGCCATTGTGCCTCCTGAAGAGGAGGAGACCCAGTGTCTCCCCTGCAAAGGTTCATAGCATTAGATCGTGGGGGCCAGAGGGAGCTGAAGGCAGAGGTAGACCCCCAGGGCTGTCATCCGGGGCCCCTGTGGTGGGGGAAATGTGGGCAGTGAGAGGGGTGGGTTGGGGAACAGCCCCCTGTGAGGTTGGCCATGTCTGGATCTGCCGAGGTACAGCCGTGTGTTCCTGAGGGTAGGCATCTCTGATAGATTCTCGGTGGCAGGGCTGGGGGCAGGGCATCCATCTACAAGTTTACCACCAGAGGGGAGACCACTGCTGTTTCCTTTTGCACCTGAGAAACCTCTGCTAAAGTGAAGGGCTGACATGAAACAGGCTGTCTGTCTGTCTGTCTGCAGCACCCTGGCAGAGAGAACATGCGATTTGGCAGCACCGAGTGAGCAGGGAGCGTTTCCAGATGGCAGCCTGCCAGTCCTGGGGGATGCTAAGTCTGCACAGGCCCCCACAGAGGGCCAGGCGAGGCGGCAGGGAGGCGGCAGGGGTGATGGCAGTGACTGGGTGTGGGAAATCGGAGAATGCTCTTCGTGTCCAAATAAGCCTCTTTCGGATTTAGAAGCAGCATCTGCAGCAAAGTCACTGCCCCCAGGGCCCTGGCGTCTGGGAGTCATTCTGTGTTGGTTTCTCTCAGGAGGGTGGGTGCTCCAGGCTGGGGAAGCATCCCCTCCTCCCCCATCCCTCTGGTCTCTGCCCATGGAGAGCAGATCGTCCAGGGAAGACTAGCCTTGAGAATGAGGAAGGCGAGCTGCCGCTCTGAAAGGGGGCTTGCGGTGGGGGCTATCACTGCCTTTATTATTCTCAAAGACGATTACACACACTCACCTATGTTGTTATCTTATTGTTTAAAAAAAAACGGATATAAAGCGGTGAGATGGAGATAGGAGTACCCCAAAGCAGTGGGGCTCTTTCAGCGAACCCCTCTCCTCGACTCAATCTCCGCCCGGCGCCTTCCTCACCTGCCGGCGCTGGAAGGAACGCACCGCTGCTTGGCGTGGCCTGTGCTGCACGTGGTGGGCGGACCGCGCAAGCTGTGGTTATTCCGTGTTTTATAAACAAACAAAACCAAAAAGATGATTGAATCAAGAGTAGATCACAGCTCGTTACAAATGATTCTGGCGGGTAGCTTGCATTAGTGACCTGTTACTTCCCTCCCAAGAGGGAAATGCAGGAAGGCTGGAGGCTGGGGGCTCTCCTGTGGCATCTCCTGGGATTGCATGAAGTTTCACGGGGGCTGGGGGCCCACATATGACCTCGCTCTATTTGGGGCGTATGTGGGGCTGTTTGGACAAGCTCAGCTGACCCCGCCTCGCTTCTCTCCCGGGTTAACACAGGGTCTTAGAGGTGCATCTTGATTTCCTCGGGGCCTCCATCGCCTTTTCCTCGGAGGCCGCTCTGCTGGCTGGGAGATGGGGAGGAGACAGGGTGTGATTTTCCATGGCAGACGAGCTCGCTCCTTATTATTCCATCAGCTCTGCTGGAAATGTGCGGCTCCGTTTTTAGATCATCTCTCTCCTCCTGCTTCTGATCACATGGCAGGAAAAGAAGCCAACTGGCATTTCAACATTCTCCTCTGAATGCAGCCTCAGGCGATCGAACAGTTCCAAATTACCGCAGGGGACATTTTAGCCAATTTCCCCCCCCTCCTCCCGCCACTAAATAGCAAAGAACCCTTGTTTCCAGCCTCAGATGGTTTCCCTCTGAGCTCTTCTAGTCTCCAGTGGCAGCCTCTTCACCACCCTTCTATGACAATGTCCCACGTCCCAGGAGACAGCCCCTCAGAGGTCAAACCACTGCACCATCCGCTTGAACATCCCCATCTGACCTGTACGGTGCATCCTCCAGACCATCTGTTTCCCGCTGTAATATTCTTTATTCTCGATGCCCTTATAGCTAAGTGGTCAGTATGAGTTAAGCATGATGGAGAACAATATTTTCATCACATTTGTTTCCTAAAATAATAACAATAGTTATCAGTAGTGTAATAATTGTATAGGGACAGCCCATGGGGTCGTCCTGTTGCTTCACTTGGACTGCATTGGAGGGATTTACTTTAAAAAAAATATATTTTTATTGAGTTCAGAGAGGAAGGCAGAGGGAGAGAGACATCACTGAGGAGAGAGAATCATGGATTGGCTGCTTCCTGCACGCCCCCTACTGGGAATCAAGCTTGTAACCCAGGCCTGTGCCCTGACTGGGAATTGAACTGTGGCCTCCTGGTTCATAGGTTAACGCTCAATCACTGAGCCAGGGGGTGGACTTACTCTATCGGGGGGCGGGGATGATGAAGCTCATGGGGTCCTGGAGTTTGGTGTCCCTTCCCCATGATCCCCCTTGTGCTAGCACCTGAGACACATCCTGCCGTCTCAGCTCACTATACGAACCCCAGGCAGCCTCTTCCCAGGCCGAGGGCGGTGTGGCCGGAGAGGAGCCCGTTTCTCCTCCAGCGTGATGAGCAGGCTGACACCCAAGCCTGGAGACTGAGGCCTCCAACATCACGGATCTCAGCGTCTGACTCAGTTCTACCAGCGCAGCTTTCACAGCCAGAGGAGTCCCAGCTGGAGCTGGTCTAAGGGTTGTAGCTGCTCTGATGGGCGGCAAGGTGACCTGGTTTCTCGCCTCATGGCTCTGCCATTGATAGCATTTCACTCCTGCCAATTTCCACCGGATGTTAGCAGAGGCCCAGAGTGGTAGGGAGTCAGTCTTGGACAAGTTCAGATCTCACTTTCATTTTCACGCAGCAAAATAGGAATATGTTTTACAATGTGAAAGAGGGAACTCGAGCAATCATCTCGTCCCATATCCACATGGCAGAGAGAGAATAGGATGTTCGGTGCTGATGAAGATATACATTTCATCCCATTCTGTGCCCGTGCAGGTCCTCTTGGGGAGAAGATGCCAAGATGGGGTTAGAAGGCAAGAGCTTTTATGGGCAAACGCCTGTCAAAGGTAAAGGGAGAGATGCGAGGACAGGCAGGGCAAGCAGTCTGACCATGACACAGATCTGACTCCCCTGAAAGGGAGGGAAGGAAGGAGGCCTGGCTAGGAAGAGCTTCATGCACCTCTGAGTCATTTTCAGCCAGGGTGTGTGTGTGTGTGTGTGTGTGTGTGTGCGCGCGCGCGCTCAAGCAACTGTTGTCATTATAAGTAGATTTAACCAATAAAAACATAGAACACAATTAAACTTAAAGTTTAGGTCAACAACAAATATCTTTGTAGTACAAGTATTCCCTCAATATTGAATGCACACCTAATACCAAAAAATTTGCTAATTGTTGATCTGAAATTCAGATTCCAGTGGGTGTCCTATATTTTGTCTGGAAAATCTAATTAATAGTAGGAGTTCCCCGTCAGGCAGGAATGAGCGGGCATTAATACCCTCACTGTGCTTAGTCATTGTGTGGGAGCAACCAGAGAAAGCAGGACCTTGATACAAATACTGTACTTGAATGAAAGAGGTAGCAGCTGGGGCTGTCAATCAGTTAGGGTCCTCCAGTCAATTGTCTTGAAGGAGAATTGAGTGGCACAACTGCAAGGTTGCTGCAGACGTGCTAGACATGCTGCAAATTCTTGGAGCATTTAATATGCTTTGGCTAAAGACTGGAGACAGACACCTAGTGGGCTGACTCTTGCCTGAAAAACCCTAGAAGGCAAGGATGGCTGGATAGCTGCTAATGAATGAGTCAAAACGGAACTGACTGTTTTGAGTGTCCTGCATTTCCAGATTGTTCTGGCAAAGACTGTGTGGCAAGGATGGGCCAATGCAGGGTCATCTTAAATATTCTTGGTCAAGATGACTGTCTAGGATAGAGACTGTGATATCATCAATGAATAGAGGCTGGGCATGGATTCAACATCAACCCACAGGCCCATCACTTGAGTCAAGGAGGCTCTGGAATAGGTCCCAGTGATGGGAAACCTCCAGAAACAAACAAAACGTCTCTGAAAAAGCCACAGTTTGCTCTGGCAACAAGTAGCCCCCAAATCTCAATGGCTCGTAATAACCAAACATATTTCTCACTCTCGACACATGACGGTTGTACTTGAGCTGCAGCTTTGATGGACCACGAGACTGCTGAGGTTTTTTTTTAATTCATGCATCTTGTTCTAGACTCTAAATGGGAAGAGAGACCAGGTAGGGGGTGTGCTGCTGCCATAGCAAACAACAGACTCTCAAGGGGGGAGCTGCGGAGGCGCCACTCAGCACTCCTGAGCGTGTCACGCCCATCCTTTCCGAGGTTCAAAGTGAGCTGCATGGCCAAGCCCATGGGAAGTGCAGGGAAGCCACAGGGCAACGGGCACAGAGGAGTAATCATGAGGAAGGACCATCTATTTTGGAATTATCGCAGCTTGAAATGCTTCCCTCCAAAATAACTCGTTGCAGTCCTAACCCCTGGGGCCTCAGAATTTGCTCTTACTCGGGGTAGGGTCTTTGTGGAGATGGTTAAGGGACAGTGAGCTCACGGGTGAGTGCCCTGATCCAGTGTGACTGGTGTTCTCACAGAGAGGGAAAACTGGGTCAGAGACACACATAGGGAGAACGCCATGTGATCATGAAGATTTTCTCTGGCAGAGGTCACGGTGGGGCATCTACAGATTGCCAGCACCTCCCCCACCACCACCCCAACTAGGAGAGGCAGAGGCAGCGCCTCCTTGTGACCTCAGCAGGAATCAACCACGCCAACACCTCAGTCCCAGACCTCCAGCCTCCTCAGAACAGTGCCATCCATTTCTCTAGTTCAGGATGCCCAGGGTGGGGGACAGCGATCCTAGCAGACTCAGGCGGGAATGGCAATCTAACGGACCACAAGTCCCCAGGAGAAACCCTCAGTTTCAGACCTCTGCGGCGCTGCCCGCGCCAGAGCATCTCTCGGAGCAGGGCAAGGTCCACCTTCCTGACCCCTCTCCCTTCCTTCTGACCCCCACCCTGGAGGAATCCCATTCAGGGTCTTAGTTATAGAAGAACACACAATGGGCGACTGAACTGAGATTGTATTTTGTGAGTAAAAGTGACCAGAAGTGCTTGTAATGCCTAATAACAGAGACGTCGTGGGCTCTGCACAAGTTTTTAATTCAGGGCCAAGCGAAAAAATTAGGCCTTCGAGCAAATTTAAAGGACAATTAAAAAAAAAAAACACCCAGAAAGTGAAGCAGCTATAATTATATTCAAGAGTTGTGCTTGTTGGGAGAAACGCTCCTCTTACAAATGAAAGAACTTGGGTTTAAGAGAATGCAAATGAGTTGCTTAAGGTCAAACAACTAATTAGAGGCAGAGCTGGAACCAGGTCCTCACTGTTCCCACTCTCGACTGAATTTCCACTCAACTCTGCTGACTTACCTCCCAGTGGCGGCAGCGTTATTTTTAAACCTGCAGAAGTGCCTTCTTTCACGCAGCGACACTGGAGAACAGCTTGGCAGGGCCCTCAGCATGTGAAGTGTGGGGACCCGAGGGGAGCCAGCCTACTCGCCACTTAGTTTATACCCCGGATGTTCGACAAGATCTCGTGCACAACTGTTCTTAGACTAGCAACCCTGATGTCCATCGAGCGACGAACAGATGACGAGGTGGGATCCAAGTGCCACGGAATATTATTCAGCAACGAAGAGGGACCTGTTATGACATGGGTGGTCCTTGAAAACATCAGGCTCAGTGAAAAGGCGGGTCGCTAGAGAGCACCGTTGTATCATTCCGTTTATATGGAACGTCAGGAATAGGCAAATCGGTAGATATGGAGGAAGATCAGGGGGTGCCTACTCCTGGTGGGTGAGGGTAATAGGGAATGACTGCTAATGGACACAGAGCTTCCTGTGGGATTTGGAAAACATTCTGAAATTAGTGGTAACAGTGGCACAACTCTGCAACTAGCCCATTGAATTGTATAATTTAAATGGGTGAATTGTATAGCATTTGAAATACATCTCAACAAAGGTGTTTCCAAAAAAAAAAAAAAAAAAAA
>PVJC01017399.1:0-32545 GCA_004026665.1 Murina feae | reverse complement strand
CTTGCAGCTTTTAAGATTCTCTCCTTGTCTTTTGCTCTTGGCATTTTAATTATGATATGTCTTGGTGTGGTCCTCCTTTGGTTCCTTTTGTTTGGAGTTCTCTGCGCTTCCTGGACTTGGAAGTCTATTTCTTTCACCAGGTGAGGGAAGTTTTCTGTCATTATTTCTTCAAATAGGTTTTCAATATCTTGCTCTTTCTTTTCTTCTGGCACCCCTATAATTCTGATGTTGGTGCACTTGAAGTTGTCCCAGAGACTCCTTACACTATCTTCATACTTTTTGATCCTTTTTCTTTTTTCTTCTTTTCTTTTTTCTTTTTGCTTTTCCCACTGGGTGGATTTTGCTTCTTCGTATTTCATATCTTTGACTGCTTCTTGCAATCCTCTCGTCTGCTGTTGGATGTCTGTATAATATTCTTTATTTCAGTCAGTGTATGCTTAATTTCTAGTTGGTCCTTTATCATATCCTTGAGGGTCTTATTAGATTCATTGAGGATCTCACTAAATTTATCAGCAGTCTCTAGAAATTTCTTGAAAAACCTAATAACTGTGGTTTTGAACTCTATATCCTGTCGTTTTCTTTCCTCCATTTCTGTCATTTGTGACCTGTTTCTTTGTCTCCGCATTTTGACTGCTTCCCTTTCTGAGTTAGGCGATCACTGCGAGGGATTAACCTCTAAGCCACTTGGTTATGAGAGTCAGCTGTGTCTAGAGTGGGAGAACTTCTGTGCTGGAGACACTCTTATGGGGCAAGAGTTGTTTCAGTGGGGCTTTTATGCTCACTGCATCTGCCCCGAGTGTGTTCCTTGTGGATCTGTTTTGTTTAGGTTGGTCCCACTCTGGCCACTGGGTGAGGCTGGCTCCTGTATCTTTAAGGAGGTGTTGATTAAGCCTTTGCCTTAGGCTACTCAGTCTTTTACATGCAAAAGCCTCTGACGCAGCTTGGGAGGGGCGGGGCCTCGGGGAGTTTGCAGGGCAGGGCGGAGCAAATAGCTATGGCGCTTCTCAGCCCTGCGCTGAGAGACACCAGGTCTCTGTGTCCCACGGTAATTGCTGCAAGCAACACTGAGAGAAACCCGCTTTGGATTTCCTCCCGGTGCCAGTCAGTCCCCCTTCTCCAGGTGTCTGAGTCCTCAGAAACTTGCCTGGAACTGGAGTTCAGAGCCGCTAGGAACTTGTGGCCCTCTCCGTTTTGGAAAAGAACCGTATCCTCTGGCGTCAGCCCTCTCCCCGAGCCCTGTGTGCGTGCCTCCGTACCTCTGTACTGTGCTTCCGCTGCTCCTCTGAGTCTCAGACTCTTTTCTAGTTGTAGGATTTTCACTCAGCCAGCCTTCCTGTGGGTGCAAGTGGTGTCCGTGTGTTCTTTTCATGGTTTTTCTGAAATAGTTGTTCACGGCTGCATTTACAGTGTTTACCTTATGCCGCCATCTTGCTCTCTATTTTTGGATATTTTTTGTATGCATGTATGTGTGTGTATTTTACATGATTAGGATTGCATGCCACACTTTTATATCATGATTTTCCACTTTTATTTATTTTTGGAACAGGTATTGAATACTTGTGGAGCATAGGCACTGAGGTTCCGCTGTCAATAAGACAGGCATTGTCTCTGTACAGTTTCTAACGATGGAATTCACACTTCGGCCTCATTGTGAACATTTGTGCACATCACTAGAGAATGGTCTGCAAATATAACTTGATGAGCATCATCTCATAGGCTCAGGGGCAGCTTCTGACAGACTGTATGCTGGGCACTAGGGAAAGATGGATTCCAGGGAGGTCATCCTAGAGACAGAGTGACTTGGTCATTATTGCATTCCTACGGGGAAATGACAAGCCTTTGAACTAAGCTAATGGCTTTAGGGATTGAAAGGAAAACCTGATTTGAAAATATCACTGAAGTGGAAACACCAGCAGGATTAAGCAGCTGCTTGGACTGGGAGATGATGGAGAAGAGGGTGCTGGTGACACTTTCTGTCCTGGTTGGAGTTAGTTTTGTTCCCACCATTTCATGGGGAGTCTCAATTCCTGCCTTCTCTCTGTGCCGTCTCTCAGCTGGCCTTACAAGTGGGTATTTCTCAGTTTCTCATCTTCCTTCTTGGCATCCCAGTGCACTTTCCCCCTTTCCTTCCTTCCTTTCTTGTTAAAACTCTCTGTTCCATCAATTTCTCAAGATGCTTCCTTTTATTTAAGTCACAGCATCTATCATTTTCTACTTACGGGTTGTCACTGAACCTTTTTTGTTTGCTTGTTTTAAGAATTTATTGTTGGAAATAGACACATAGAGCAAAACTCACAGGTGTGATAAAATTGCAGAAATTTAAGAAATATCACATTTTTATAGTCTGATTCTTGGATGTTAGTCTGGCTTTTAAAAAAATTCTCCTGTCTCTTAGCCCCACCCTCAGTTTTACTCCCCTGCCTCCAAACTCCTTCCTTTCAACTCTCCCTCCTACTTCCAGTTCCTTCAAACTCCTCTAAACTCCTAGTTCCAGCTCCTTCAAACTCCTCCAAACTCCTTCCTTTCAGCCCAAAAGTAGGATTTGGAGAATTCTTCATCTTACTTGGATACTTTATATCTGAAGGAAAAACTCAATGAATGACTTATATTTATATTGGGGGAGGGGGTTCCACCATTTATTCATTCAACGAATATCATTGAACACTTGTTATGCAGCAAGCACTGGGAACAGAGGTATTTACAAAACAGATAGAACCCTGACTACATGTACAGCAGTAGCAATAACCAAATATAAGTAAAACGTATGGGGTGAGGGATAGTGAGTAAGTGCTGGCAGGAAGAAAAAAGAAAAGAAGCCTGTGGATTTGTGGGGAGGGTTGGGCCCTTCTAGATGTCTTTTCACCCACCCTGCCGTGCCTGCTCCACCATGGCCGTCCTGAACTCTGCTTAGGGGGATGATGTTCATTAACTTACACTGGATATAATCCTTTAAATCCCCGCAAATGGTAACTTTGATGAGAACCTTGGAACAGAGAGAGGGTGGAGGGAGTTTCACAAGCCTAAAGTAGCCTCAACTGTTAATACAACCAAGAGGGTACAAGGCCTCACTGTAAAAGGCAGAACCAACATTCCTGTTCTCCCCAAACATACAGCTATTGAAATCGCGGTTCTGAATATCGTACTAGTGAAAATGGCTTCCTGGTGTCAGGTTGGTCTTCAAAGTCAACCCCTGGGAGCTCATAATAAAAACTGCAGCGTTGGCCTGCTGGCGTGTGAGACTGTTCAAAAAGTCTCTTTTAAAGCATCTGATAAAACCCTGCCTGCTTTCTGAGGAGGGTATTACTGAGGCCCAGATCACACTGGCAGCCGGAAGCTAAGATGGCAGCCTTTGGAAACAGCTACCGACTCACTCTTTGATTACGTTGGGAATCAGAAACATTCTCCTTAGAGACGTTTCTCTTAGAAAGTGAATCTGCTGACAATGAACATCCTCTAGAGTGACGCCATAATCAGTCTGATGATAAACATCTGATTTCCTTTTTTCTGTCTCTGAAACTTCTAAGGCAGAAATCCTGTGGGTATCATCATCAGTGTGGCTATCTCTGAGCTGGAACTAGGAGGGAGTTAGCGGAGTTTGTCATTGCGAAGAGCCCCCATCTTGCCTCTGACCAGGCGAATGGACCGTCTTGGTTCTTTGTCTTGGGGAGTAACTTTTTGAGTTTGCATGCCCCATGCTGTTGCTGGAAGAGTCATCCTTAGCTTCTGGCTAGGAGTTAAGAGAGAAGAAATGAAATGAAAATTAAATATATGCTAACATCTCTGATTTTTTTTTTTCATCTTCTCAGAACATTAAAACCAAAGGAAAGAGTAGAAATACAGTCTCTTCTAAGTCAGGTTTTCTTTGATTTTCAACCACTTTCTTTCCCTTTATCGCTCATGTTTACTTGAATTCTATCTGTGGATTCACTAGGGCTAAGTGATGTTTAATTGGGGGGGGATCCTATGTCCCATTTTCCTGGAAATTCTTGGTTTATGCCTGCTGTCCTAGCATAATTATTAATAAGATTCCCATTCCTGGTTTGTAATTAAAATTTCCATGCATCAGCCATGGCTGGGCGGCTCAGTTGGTTGGAGCATTGTCCTGTATACCGAAAGGTTGTGGGTTTGATTCCATGTCAGGGCACATACCTGGGCTGCAGATTCGATTCGATTCCCATTCAGGGTGCATGCAAGAGGCAACCAGCTGAAGTTTCTCTCTTCTCTCTCTCTCTCTCTCTCTCTCTCTCTCTTAATCAATAAAAACATCCTCAAGTGAGGATTTTTAAAAAATTTACATGGTCACCCTATAGATCAGGAGCTCCAATACATTGCACTGTCCACATCACACCTGAGCTCCACTAATGGCTTGTTACACATTCCTGTGCCCAAGCCCTGTCCTTACAATATGCTTTGGTGATTTGTCTCTTTAGAATGAGATCTCTGTCCTGCCTTTGTTAGTGCAGCCCCAAAGTTGTGATTCCTGTCTTCTGGGCCCATCTCGGTGGTGACAGGGCTCTGCCCTCTGCTGACCCATTTACCTGCTGCATTCTCGGTGCCCAGTGCTCCTTTTAGATTCACTCTTTGCTCATAGGCACCTGCCTTATAGAGTTGCTGTGAGCAAGAAATGACGTATGGAGACCCTGGATGTGTTATGTCTAGTCTCACACACACACACACACACACACACACACACACACACTCAACATCTCTATGATGTTCCCACACCACATCCACTGGTCTGGGTGTCAGCCTCTGTGTGCGGCTCACAACAGTTGCACTTGGAACAAAGTCTATTTCTATACCTTAGCCTTTCCCAAGTTGCTCCATCCTGCTCTTACGGTGTAGCGATTCGTACATGGTGTGTTCAGAGACAGGACACCAGGAAAACACCAGTACAGATGGGACTAAAAATTCTATCCGTTCACTAGTGGGGACAGGAACCAAATTCACAGAAAGAAAGTGTCCTTTCTCCTGGGCCTTCCTCATCGGCCCTCCTCTTGGCAGATTTCCTAGGCTGTTTCTGCCCTTCTTAGACTGACTGACCTTTTAGGCCCACCCTCTCCTCAGAATGTGCTATGATCAATGGGTGCCCTAGGAAGAAGCTTTCTTACATTAAACTACACCCAATTTGAGTCTTCCCTGATGCTAAAAAGGAGAATGTCGATGTGTGTCCTGCAGAGAGAAGGAATCCATACATCCAATACTGTTCTCGATAGGAAGTTAGTTTCCCAGGGGGACACATAGGCATTTCACAGGGTAGTGGAAATCTCGCATGCCTTAGGCTTTCCAGCATCTGTGAAACACATTTGCTGTCTCTGGGGAACATCTAGCCATGGGAGGCTCACCTCCCCATAAAACTTACTTCCTGGGCTTTCTTTGCAACTAGGTCACGGGCACGTGGCCTAGATTCCACCAATCATGCTGATTCAGAAGTGAGCAACTAGAGAAACAAGGGGCAGTGCAGAACCCATGCTTTCTGGGCAGGGTGGTGGCAGGTCAGGCCCCCGTCCTTGGTAGACAAGCAGAGTTTTCAGGGTCTTGTGCTTGACACAGATACAGGATCACTGTTGGCCCCAGAGACAGTCGTATTCAGGTGAGTTTCTGGGAGATTTTCAGGTAACAGGACCTAGTCATGCTCAGTGGTGGCCACAGCTGTGTCTTTATCAGGCCCGTTCCATGTTGAGTTTGAGTTTCTGGAAGCTTCAGGTTGAGCCTATTTCTCTACACGACCGAATAATTCTGCAAGCCATCCAACATCCTTGAATAAACTATTTTCATCCTCAGCTTCTGTATCTTACAACTGAGAAACCGGATTTGTACACATGGTTAAATACGTTTGAAAAAACCAACTTAGACACATGCTTCCCTTGCTGTAGGACTTCTTAGGACTTTGATATTCTAAGTCATTCCAAATCTTCAGCGAAACCAGAGCCTCTGTTTCTTTCTGCTTGCTATGTGTTAGCTTTGTGCAAAGATTTTTATGTACATGAACTCATTCAATTCTTAGCAGGATCCTATAAAGTAGACATTATTGTCATTACTATTTTAAAGAAGAAAAAAAAAGAGTTGAGACTTAGGTGACTTCCCTAAAGCTATAGTATGTTACTACCTATTTCTTTGATTCTTTTTAAAAAATATATTTTTATTGATTTTTAGAAAGAGAGGAAGGGAGAGGGATAGAGAGACAGAAACATTGGTGAGAAAGAAACATCATCGAACAGCTGCCTCCTGCACACCCCCTGGGGATCGAGTCTGCCATGTGGGCATGTGCCCTGACCCAGAACTGAACCGGTGACCCCTTGTTTCCTGGATCTATGCTCAACCACTGAACAACACCGGCCAGGCTATTTCTTTGATTCTAACATATACCTTTTGCTCCTTCATCTGTTAACATTTTTAAAGTCAGGATATGTCCTATGTCATTGTGGATTTTGAAAATTATGGTGTGTCATACACATAACGTTTTTTTTTTTTACTATCTCTTCCAAAAGAGGACTACACCATAGAGCAGTTCCTAAATGTTTTTGGCCACATAGAACACTTAACAAAACAGCGGAACACATTCAGGGCATGCTGGCCTGGGATTTTCATGTGGAGGGAACATTTTCTGTGTTTTATTGAGTTTAGTGAGCTTTTATTATTATTATCATTAGTTTTAAATTGCCCTGCAAGCTGAAAAATGCAACAGTTAAGAAATGGCTAGTTTTCTGAAAGCTGCTTGAAGAGAAATATCACACATCATTTCTTTTTATAGGCTTCCAGAAAATGTGCACTTAGAAACATAATGTATTTATACCAACCGGAAATGCATAGATAATTACACTTGGGCATGGGTAGATAGTTATTCTAATTAATTTTTAATGGGTTGAGGATAGAGCATTATTTTTTAAAAACCTTCATTATCTTTAAGTGGGGTAGTAGATGATCTCTGATTATTCCCATTTTTCAAATGCCAAACCATGAAAAATTCTTGACAGTCGCTGATGGATTCATTGATTCGACACAATTTGTACCGAATGACTAACTGTCTAGGCCTGTGCTCTGAACCATGTATATTGAGCCCTTGCTAAATTCAGAGCATGCTACTAGGTGCCACTATTTATTCTTAAAACGTCTTATTGTTAAAACTCCCGATGGGAAGTAGATATTCCAGGTTTTAGGGACCCATCTTCGAAGAATTTAGATGAGGTTGTATGCTGTGCTTCCACCGATTTAATTGGTCACAGCACATTTCACCCTGCATTTTTAGCTGATCTGATGAGAGCTGGTTGAACTTAGGGTCATAAAATAAAGGGCCCAGCAAAGTTAGGAGGCAGCGTTTAAAGGAAATGTTTAATAGTCATGATCATGTACTAGGCTATAGTACAACCATTTGAATCATCGCTCTGACAGGTCCTTAATGCCTTACATGAAAAAATGCAATAGTTTCTTGAAGTTGAGAGTAGCTTTAAGTACTCAAACTCAAGCTACCCATTTGCCTAGGAATCAGTAAAAATTAATGACAACATTTAAATTTTTATCTTTAGTTAATTAGTTCTCCAGAGGTTGTCTAGATTTATGTGTATAATTTACTGGATAATCTGAAATCCAGCTACAACTAAGACATTGTAAGAAAAGAGAAATGGATCCTTAGGGAATATAACCATAGTTAGGTATGCAGGAGAGAATGTGTTGCATGTCACTCTCTTCTAGCTCCCCATTATTTTTATTTTTGTAAAAATCTTTTAAGGAAAAATACCTATGTGCCTGTCTCTACAAATTTCAAGGCGGGAGGATGCTCCTGAGGCTCTCTTCTACCTGGAGCTTCATCTGAGGCAGAGGTGAGCTCTGTGGAAAGTATAGGTGATAGAAGGAAAAGGCAGGTAGAGTCCTGTATCCTTTGGGAACGAAAACATTGCCTGGGTGCTGCTGGGTGTCAATCATGACTCGGATGGTTCCTGGTCTTCACTAGCAAACCGTGTCTCCTGGTCTCAGATGTGGTTTACTAGTGAAGAATGATTACAGCCAGATTCTGCTTCTGGAGCCAGTCTTCCTCCTGGATCTCTGTCTCTAGCCATGACTACTTTCTCAGACTTCCATATTTCCTGCATCTCTATCTGGATATCACTCAGACAACTCTTCAGATCCATCATGTCTGAAACAAATCTCATCAGCTTTGCTGCAAATCAGATAATGTGGTTTGGAGATGTCACATCCACCCAGACATCCACGCCATGCACCCTTATACACAGTTACTCTTCCTTCACAAGCTCCTTGTTCCTCACCATAGAAATTCCTGGCAGAGGCTGTCCTCTGCCTTCCAGGCCTGTCTCTAGCTACTTTGTCTTTCCATTTATGCTCCAGTGACTCTACCCTGTCCAATCTTGGTCTCCTCCCTGCCTGGAACATGTTTCCTTTAGTTATTCACCTGCCTCTAACTCTTCCTTTATGACTTGGCTCAAGCATCATCTTCACTGACTGTCAGGCGGGCATTCTCTCCTGCATCTTACCATGTTACATTAAACTTTTTCTTTTGGAGCCTGACCCCGTCCCTGTGCACGACATCCTCCTTGTCTTCTACGAGTATGGTGGCTTGCACAGGAAGGGTGATCTTAGTCAGTGTTTATTGGATGGAACAGAATTGTTTGTTTCATTGCTTCTCAAGGATTCTTTTAGAAGGTTCTTTTACTGTATTATTATTTTCCCTACCCTTTGAGGGAGCATTTTCACCCTTAGAGAACTGTGTAGAACTGAAAAATTAATTCACTGCTGTGTTTCCCAAGAGGATTCCACATTATGTAACTCCTCTCATCCAGAAATCTCTCTAGACACTTTGCACAGCAGGGAGATTTTAGTGCCACACAGCCCACAGGGGGGAGTAGAGAAGAAAAATGAAGATGAGCGAACAGTCCCCCTTACTTCCTAGGGCCCCAGACTAGGAACTGCTGAATTCTTTTCTTGGTAATGGTGTATAGCATCCTGCAAGGCTCTACCATTGACCTGTGGATCTTATCATCTCACATTCCTTCTCAGACCCCAGAACCAGAATTTAGCAGTTTTCTCCTCATTGAAATTCTCATAATCTTATTTTATATTTATCTCTTGTTTCAGCTACCATTATTTGAGCCACACATAATGGCTAGCATATTTACTTTTTTTATTAATAATGAGCTGGAGTTCCAAAGAGGCCTTTTACTGACTTGTATTGGAGAAGCCAGGTCTAGACTTCAGAGCTAGTCCAGAGCTCTGACCAATGACTAATTCTTGAACAGAGTTGTGTAACAGCAGCACTTGGGGAGCTTGTTAGTATTTTAGACTCCTCAGCCCTACTCTTAGAGACATTTAGAGGGGCAGAGAATATATGTTTTTGGAAAATAGTTTTTTAGTGATTTTCATAAGCACATTGGCTAAGATGCATTGTGCTACACTTTGTTAATTTTTTCATTCATTCATTCATTTATGAACTATTTCTTGAATAACTACTGCATTTAGTTGGCAACTTCGCTAAGTCCCAGTCTCCAGGAAGAAAACTGATATAACTGAGTAATCTACACTAATAAAAGAGAAACAAGAAAATTGGTGTCACTCTGCTACACCCCAAGCCATGCCCACCAGACAATCAGAGTAACTACATCCAAATTAATCCAACCAAGATGGCGGCTGGCAGCCACGGAGCTGGAGCAAGCAGGAGGCTTGGTTGCCCCGGCGATGGAGAAGCCAAGCTTCCTGCCTGCCCTGGCAAGCTGTGGCCTTTGCTTAAGGCAACAAAGTTTCAATTATAGAAGATAAATAAATCTCAGATACCTGCTTCCAGCCAGTCTTGCTGGGAGTTTGGGTCACTGGGGCCATGGCCAGCCTGCAAATAGCCATCTCACCCAGACTAGCCAGGCACCCCCACCCTGAAGGGGCTGTGGCCAGCCTGAAAACAGCCATCAGCCCTCACACAGGCTAGCCACACCCTCATGGGGTGAGGGTGCTGCTGGGGGGCTTGGCCAGCCTGCAAACAGCCATCAGCCCCTCACCCAGGCTGGCCAGGCAGCCCAACGGGAACCCCACCCTAATCTGGGACACTCTTCAGGCCAAACCAGCTGGCCTCCACCCATGTACCAGGCCTCTATCCTATATAATAAAAGGGTAATATGCAAATTGACCCTAACAGCAGAACCACTGGGAATGACTTGTCACTATGACACACACTGACCACCATGGAGCAGACACTCAATGCAGGAGCTGCCCCCTGGTGGTCAGTGCACTCCCACAGGGGAAGCTCTGCTCAGCCACAAGCCAGGCTGATGGCTGCCAGCATAGTGGTGATCGTGGGAGTCTCTCCTGCCTCCTCAGCAGTGCTAAGGTTGTCTGACTGCAGCTTAGGCCTGCTCCCCGCTGGCTAGTGGACATGCCCCAAGGGCCCCCAGGCTTCCAGAGGGATGTTTGATTGCCAGCTTTATTATGCAAATCGGCCAAACAGTGGAACAACTGGTGGAATGACCGGTCACTATGACACACACTGACCACCAGGAGGAAGATGCTCAATGCAGGAGCTGCCCCCAGCCCACAGGCCCCAGGCCAGCCAAGATGGGTGCCAGCAGGGGCCCCGGATTTCCCCACTGGTTGCCCCGCAGAAGGAGGTTACCAGTGGCGGCAGCAGTGGGGAGCGGGGCTTGCTGGCAAGTGGGTCGGCACCACCCCTCAATTACCCCACCAGTCGCCTCCAAGGCAGGTGCCAGCTGGCCCCCTGATCACCCCACTGGTCGCCCCACAGATCAGCCCTGATCACTGGCCAGGCCTAGGGACCAATCTGATGCACACATACCTGTGCACGAATTTTGTGCATCGGGCCTGTAGTTATAGTATGAAGTTCCATTAAAAACTGCTAGCCTCTATGAGAACTGCAAGAGCACTTGAAGGAGAAGCTGTTACCTCTACCTGAGAGCATGACAGCTTTATAATGTTTGATCATCTCTTGACCCCTGATAACCTGAAGTTCCACAATGCTCTGCTATTGTGAACATTTGTTCATTCACTGTGCTTGGCCCTCTGTGAAACTCTTTCAGCTTATGTTCTAAGAAATATTATTCCTTTTCTCCTATTTATTTATTTATTTATTTATTTATTTATTTATTTATTTTTGGTTCTTTATGGAACTCCTAGTTTGGTGTAACCTCCTGAATTGAGTCTGTGCACCTATTATATTCCCCCCCCCCCTCATATTTACAGCACTTTGTAATTTTTACTTCATTTTCTACACTTTTTGAGTTACTTTCCAATCTTTTGTTATAATTTGTGATTTTGGCAATTATAGGTTTAATTTTGAAGAGCTTCCCTGTTCACATTATTCTTTTTCATAGCATCTGTTCTTAGTTAAGAACATGATTATTTTATGTAGACTGTTCCTCTTATACATCTGATGTTCATTTATAGGAACTAGATGACCAAAAGCAGATACTAAGCTCTGTGTGTAGAGTAGACTTTTTGGTTAGGGGCTGTGTTGGTTGTTGATTAGTGGATTTCACTTTAGGTGGATAGTCACTGAGGACTCCCAAATGTCAGCTATTGGAAGCCTTTTTTTTCCCTAAAGAAGTCTTCTCTCCTGGTAGGGGTGAAGATGCCAGGGCTCTGTGAGGGGAATTGGTAGTCCAGCTGCCATATTGGCAGGTTTTTGTTGACACATTTTTCAGTCCTGGGGCACCTACATAGGAAAATTTTTGGTGTCTCTTGAGTTTCAAGTTTCTTTTCTTTGGTTTATGCAGAGGATAAACTAGTGTTTGCCTGGGAGTGTAGATGCCTAGTGCTGGTATTATACGAGAAGAAGAGGGGAAAGTGTGCGGCTGGCATTCCCCATTCTGAACTTGAAGCAGTCCCTCTGACTTCAGCCACTCTCAGTACATGAGTCTCCGATTCTGTGGGAATTACCGAGCTCTCTTATTGTCCATATCTCCCTTTACACACTTTTAGAACATGCTGTGCACATGCTAGTAAATTCACTACTCTTCTCCATTGTTTTCAAATTTCAAAAAATGTGTTGAAATCTCTTGAATTCTGATGCACATTTTTTCATTATTTTTATTCTTGAGATCCTATTTGAAATATTTAGTTTCTGACTCAACCTTAGCTATTATATATTTTATTATGGCTTCTTTTAAAAGTAGAGTTATTTTATCTTCATTTTATAATGTGGAATCCAAATAATAGTGCGATATAAAAAACTTACTCAAAGTCACAACTAATAAGTGTCAGAACTAGGATTTTAAATTCAGGTCTGATTGATTCTGGATCTACCTGGTGCTTATTTCATTATTATTTTTTAAATCCTCTCCTGAGGACATGTGTTTCTTTTTACGAGAGAGAGAGAGAGAGAGAGAGAGAGAGAGAGAGAGAGAGAGAGAGAGAGACTGATCTGTTATCCAGTATGCGCTTGAACGCACAACCTAGGTATATGCCCTGACCAGGAATGAACTGGCACCCTTTTTCTGTACAGAACAATGCTCCAACAAACCAAACCACTTGGCCAGAGCTCAGCTTGTACTTTTAAAAGAAAAACAAGCAGGCAAGGTTCACCTATTAAGGCCACTGTCAGAACCTACTGGGAAGGGTTGCTTCCTTGTTTCAGGAAGGGGTTTGTTACTAAGACATGCTTGACTTCTCCCTCCCCGTGTTACTTCATATTTTTCAGTATTGATTTTGTTTCTCCCTGGCTTTATGGTCTATTACCTACTTTAATGTGTCTTGTTTGCCATCTTCTAAGCACCCTTAGATTTATGGATGATATCCCTGCTCTCCCAAGGCCTTCTGGTCCATCTCCGTACTCTGCTGACTAGTGAGGTAGTGATTCCTTGAGAGAGCCTTCAGGAATTGGGGGGAAATCAGTATCTCATTAGACATGAGTGAGAAGCAGCAGCAACAGCTCTTGAGCAGCCTCTTCTCTGACCTAATAAAAAATTATTGTTTATAATTTTTATTTTATTTTAGAACAAGAGAGGGAGAGGGAGAGATCAATAAAAGAGAAACATCATTTGGCTGCCTCCTGAACACCCCCTTTTGGGGATCAAGTCCACAACCTGGCATGTCCCGTGACCGGGAATTGAGTCAAGGATCTCTCAGTGCACAGGGATGATGCCCAACAGACTGAGCCACACTGGCCAGGGCAAGGTGCACTGTTTAAAAATGAGGTTAGCCTGACATGTCCAGGGATATGCTGAAGTGATTAGATTGTCCTAGGAAAACCTTAGAAAAAGCCAATGACAGAAAAATCAAGAATTGTCTATCCATTTCCTTGAACTAAATGAAGCAAAGTCCTCTTTTGAGAATAATTTTGCCCATCAAAAATTGCTCCAGAGAAAAGAAGTTCTCTGATGATAATTTGTCTAACTCGTGGTCTCTGAATTTTCTAGTGCAGGCACAATCATCTGAGATCCACAGGGCAAGTCTTTTAGCTTTCCTGTTTTTCAGGGTTCCCAAAATAAAGAGAGAGTGTCAGCAATGGGTGCCTACCATTGTCCATGTACTATATATCTGAAACCTTATGTTTCCCAAATGTTTTTGCTACCTCATGGGGCTTATTATGTCAGCTGTCCCCCTATGAATCCCTTTGAAAAAGTAGAGTTCTTCTGGAAAGAGAATTACCATTCTCTCGTTCATTTGGTTATCAGTTTTTGTGTTTCAGATTTTTGTAAAGAAGGGCAGACATGATGAGAAAAGTCATATTATCAAAGTCTAAAGAGGCCCAGTTTTGCCATAGTAATAGAAACCCATAGCTAACCCCAAATTATGCTATAATGTCTTCTCTCACCATTGCATGGAAACACATGACAAGTATTTATGGATAGTGCTTCAAAATCATTTTATGGTCCAACTACATATTTTATAGTTTCATTCATCATTCTTCAGTAGCCACTGAGCACCTCACCTCTATGTGGCAGACACTGGGACTATCCCAGTTGACAAAATAGATGAAATCTCTTTGTTTTGGAGCTTCTATTGCAGTGGATAAGACAGGTAATAAAAAGATAAATCCATTCAACATATAGTTTGTCAGATGAGCCAAGTGCTAGGGAGAAAAATTAAATGAGGGAAGAAGTCTAGAACTTGTGTGGCATATATGGATGGGATGCATTGGACAGTTCAAAAAGAGGAAAGCAGTTTTAGACAAGAGACCAGGGAAGGTTCCAAGGTGAAGGTGTTTTATTTTTTAAATTAAAGCTTTGAAAGAGGGACAATATTGAGCCATATGGATTTCTGGGAAGGGAATGGTCCAGGGAGAGGATGGAGCATATGCAGAGGCACAATGGCAGGAACTGACAGCTGGGCTTTAATAGAATGATAAAGATGAGGTCAGGGAAGTGATGAGGTCATGTTGAGTCTTTAGAGCATTGTAACAACGTTAGGTTTTGCCCTGAGTGAGATGGGAAGACATTGGGTCTGATCAGAGATGTGATACAATTGGATTTAAATAATCATGCTGGCAGTTGTGCTGAGCCTGGATTATACCAGTATTGGGGAAGGTTGGAAACAGATCAGCTAAGACTCTATTGCACTATCTAAGAAAGAATTGTGGGACATAGTCAAACTCTATATGTACTTTTGAACAACAGCAGAAAGGATTTTCTGACAAATTGGATGAAAATAATGAGAGAAAGGTATGATTTGGGGATGGCCTCACAGTTTCTGGCCTGAGTAACTGGAATAGTAGAGTTGACATTTTCTGAAACAGGGTCCTGAGATGTGAAGGAATCAGTGGAGAGATAGCCAACACTGTTTTATACACAGCAATCTTCCCCTATCCACAGAGGATGTGTTTTAAGATCCTTATTGGATACCTGAAAGTAGTATACTGAATCCTACAGATATGGATCTTTTTTCCTACACTACATGTCTATGATAGTATAATTTATAAAGCAGGCAGAGTAAGATATTAACAACAATAACCAATAATAAAATAGAACAACCCTAATAATATACTTTCATAAAAGCTATGTGAATGTGGTCCATTTCTCTCAATTATCTTATACTCTGCTGACTCTTCTTGTGTTGATGTGAAGTGATACAATGCCTACCAGAGGAGTTTAAGTGAGTGGAGTGACAAAGGTATTGTGATGAGTATTAGGCTACCATAAGTGTTGCTTAAACACAAGCACTATAAAATCATGAGAGTCATCTGATAATCAAGACAACTACTAAGTGACTAATGGGTGGGCAGGGCATATACTGTGGATATGCTGAACAAGGAGATGACTCATGTCCTGGGCTATGGAGTGGGACAGCGCAAGATTTCATCACAATACTCAGAACAGCTTGCAAATTAAAGCTTATGAATTGTTTACTTCTGGAATTTTCCATTTAATGTTTTTGGACTATAATTGATTGTAGGTCGTGAAAACCATGGAAAGAAAAACCACAGATAAGAAGGGGATGACTGTTACATTAAAATCTAGAAAACAGCTATGATCACGTGTCAGGTATATAGTTGGTTGTGCTTCTGGAGTTAAGGTGAAAAGTGAGCTGCAGGTAAGAGGATCAAGGACTGAGCCCTGGACACTCCCACATTTAAACGAGAAAATGAGTCCACGGAGAGGAGAGGCAGTAGAGGGCACAGGTATTTTGACTTTATCCAAACGTCTGATAAAAATTAGGTTAGTTCCCATCAGAGGTCTGAGCTCTGTGCAACTTCCTTAGAAACTAATCTTCTTGTTTAGTGTAATTAAATAATGAGTAGCCCTCAGCCACCATTTGAACCAATTAAATTTACCCATTTCACTTTGGAGCCAACCCATAGCCACCCTGTCCACAGGACAGTATGAGGGACTTTATTCTAAAGATAAGATGTGAAAGGTAGTGTCCTGATTGCTCAACCTGAATGTTTATTACAAGAGCAAGTAAAGTGAGTTAGTGTGTGAGCTCTGCCTTCTCTGGGTCATCTGTTAAGCTTGTGCCATATTTCTCAAGCACTAGTTTGTGCCTCTGGGATAATACTTTTGCTCCAAATAAACCCAATACTATCATTTTCTGCTTGTAGTATTTTCTCTGTGCATGTGTTCTTACTTGATTTGGATGAGTTCAGTCCACCCTTGGATCACCTCCCTTCTTCTTTCTTTTGGGTGCGTTAAACCTGATCTTACCTGCTATATTCCTGTAGTCAAACTGCACTCTCCTAGATCTCTCCCCTCTTTCTTCTTTGTTAGGTTACTCATGCTAGTAGATTTAGAATTTCTGTATTTGAGCTTCCTGTCCTTATTTTTCTTCATACTCAATCTTATAGATTTTTTTTTCTATCTGTGAGAAAAACCTATATAATTTTCCATTTATTCTTACATATTTCTATTTTATAGTTCATGAAATATTTATAGACATGCTCTTTCCTTCCTGTTTGGGCTTGAGGAATAAGAAAAAGATGTTAGGACTTTGTAAACTATTTGTGGTTCAAAATTAAACTCTGATTTTCCTTGTTTCCTGCCTTTGAATATAAATGTTAATAAAGTACATATGCCTTATGAATAACTTAGAAAACAACCAGAATTATAAATAGAAGATTAAAATTATCTGTAATCAAATCACCAATTGATTCATTAACATTTTAGTCTGTTTCCTTTTAATTAGGAATATGTGTATATTAAAAAGAACTTCACCCTTCCCTTTTCAGTCATTTTTATAATTTAAGTGTCAACCAATCAAAATGACTTATTAGCTGTACTCCTGTAGCTACACATACATGATACCAGTAGAAGGAAGCAGAAAGAAAAAGTAAAGGGTACCCATGGTAAACAAGAATAGCTGAGTTGTCTTCTAAGTAATATTTTATAATGCAAGAAAGTGGTTTTCAGGAACAAAGTTAAGATTTTTTTAAAGTTTACATTTGAAGCAGAAATATGCTTTATCTGGCAAAGTTATTGTCTTTTTCAACCTATTTAATTAGTGAGCTCCTCTAAAAACAACCAGAAAATCAGAACTAAAGTGAAGTCTAAAGTTCTAAGAAGCCTCTTTTATCTCTTTCTTTTTTTTTCCCCCTGAAAAAAATTATTCAGCAACTACTTTATGCCTTTCTGAACAGGCACTTTTTATCAGATGATTTCTGTTTCAATTCTGCTTTCCCCTTTTTGCATGTTGGATATAGGAGCCTCCACTGCCCACTTATTCTGCATGTGTAAAAGTTATCAGATGCCACTAGTTATGTCTCTTTTATAAGCCACAGTTTATGAAAAATATTTTTCCATTTCTTTTAAAATCATAAATTGTTTATGTCTGTCTGAAATGTAAATACATACATCTTCTCTGGTGTAGATGATTGATTGCAAATGTCCATAAAGCAGTATAGTAAACATAACTGAAGGGTTGTTTTTTTTTTTTTTTTCACAATGACCATCCATGGCCAGTTTTGTGCCCCTATACCAGCCATTCCCTTTTAGCTCCCCCCACAGGTTGCCCATACTCTGTCTCTCAAGTCATAGAGAATGGCCAGTAGTGCCCACATAACCTAAGTGGGGCCCCTTCTGGTACCATTGTCTTCTGGACTCAGAGTTGCTTTAGTCTCCAGCGTGAACGAACATGTGACTGAAGCCAGACTCATCAGAGTCCTTCCCTAGGATTTCTTCAACCCACTTTGGGGGTCGGAGGCCTTTAAACTTGGGTGGCAAAGCTATGAGAATGTAATTCAAGGCTGCTGCAGCTATCTCCTTCTTCATATGCAAAAAGCTGCTGGGAAGATAGCAAAATGGAAGCTGAACTAATGGTGTTGCAGAGTTTAATTTTATTTCCTAAGTTTCTTGGAATGGCCTGAATCATTCAGCCATTCCATTACTCCTGGGTGCTACCCTCCAGATGACCTAGGCAGTTCAGCGGGTTTCTGATTTGTGCAGCCAACAGATTATGGCTAATCATGTTGATAGAGTGCACTGGCAGTAGTAAATGATTGCCTAAATAAATGTCTTATACTTAAACTCTCAATGTGAGAAATCTTTCCCATTAAGGGAGATTATTCTTAGTACTCCCACAAGTTTAACTGCATTAGTCAATGACTGGAGATAGTCTCAAGTTATCTTTAATCTTGTTTGGAAAAAGGCAAAGTATAAATTCTCTCCTCCTAGAACTGAGGAAAATGATGCCAGAGAGAAGACCTGATCTGTTTATAGTGACTAAGCTGGCTTGTAGGTACATGGGGGCTAGGACCCACATCTATTAATTCTCTCTCTAAAGTTGTCGTGAATTTAAAAAACTTCTGTATTAGACTTTAACATAGAACAACTCAGTATTTTTTGTGTGATTTTTAATTGGTATTGGTCTACTTTTCTTTCCCTTTCACAGGCCAGTGTATGCATAAGTTTCTTTTTTTCAGTACATTTTTATTGATTTACGAGAGAAAGGGAGAGGGAGAGAGAGATAGAAACCTCAATGATGAGAGAGAATCATCAATTGGCTGCCTCCTGCACACCTTACACTGGGGATTGAGACCGCTACCTGGGCATGTGCCCCTGACCAGAATCGAACCTGGGATCCTTCAGTCATCAGGCCAATGCTCTCTCCACTGAGCCAAACCAGCCAGGACTATTCATAAATTTTTTGAACACATACATGCCGACAGGCCCTGCATAAGATGCTGGCAATACTCCAAGTACATAAAAGTGCCCCTTGTGCTCTCAAGAAGTTTACTATGTGGTGAGAAGGTACATTTCTAAAAGTCTTTGCCATCGTGCATAACAACAGCTAGGGTAGGGATTGCTGTGGAGGCACCTGTGAGTTACACACGCCAGACCAGCTCAGGTGGGAGGTAGGGCACTGGTCAGAGAAGACACATCAGGGCGGATAATGTCAGGACTTTGTCATCACCAGTCAGGCCCATGTACCCAACTTTTTTATTAGCATGATCTCACTCTACTCTGCTGAAATCATAGGAAAAGAAACACATGCACTTCATTTAGGGCTAGGTTCAGAAAAATGGAGAAAGGTAAAATTAGGCCTAGCACCACCGAGGTAAGGGTAAAAAACCATAAGTATAATACAAAATCACTTCATAACTGTCTCTATTCCCCACCTAACCCCCCCATCCACAGACACTCCCATATGTACCACCAATCCTCCTGATCAGTAGTTGCCAAATTTTGCAAAGAGGAGCACCAGCCCAGGGAGACGGAGCATGAGATAAGAGTTCTGTTATCAGAGTTTATGAAGCTCATTCTGTGCTTGGAGATGAGAGGTGGAGGAAGGGGAACTGCTTGCTTTCCTCCAACCTGAACCTGCCTTTCTTTAATTCACATTATTGTGGTGGATCTTTACCTTCTCATCCAGGTTCTTCCATGTTGCTTTGGTTCCCCATGTATGCTCCCACCAGAATGCTAAACCTCTTCTCCATTTAATGCAAGAATTTCAGTCCCATGCCACATTCTGTGGGCATTTAGGACTCTGAGGAATCTTGTGATAAAGAATTATTTTTAACTTAACATTTCATAAAATTATTTAACCATAAGATAACTTTTTATCCTATCCATATACATAAAAGCCTAAGTGACCAGAACAACTGGTCAATCAGTCGCTGTGATGTGCACTGACCACCAGGGGGCAGATGCCCAACACAAGAGCTTCCCCCTGGTGGTCTGTGCGCTCCCACAGCCCCTCCCCTCAGCTGGCCAACCTCTTGCAGTCCCTTCCCCTGGCCACCTCCCCTCCCCACCACCACCACCATAGGCCTCAATCGCTGGGCAGGCCTAGAGACCCCACCCATGCATGAATTCATGCACTGGGCCTCTAGTACTATTATGAAACTTCAGAGCCCACTTTGAGATATGTTACTTTAACAAAGACGTATGTTTGTCCTTCCAAGCATTCTTTTTTTTTTTTTTTATCCTCATGAGGATATACTTAATGATTTTAGAGAGAGGAAGGGAGAGAGAGAGAGAGAAGGGGAGAGAGAGAGAGACAGAGAAGGGGGGGGGAGAGAGAGAGAAACATCAATGTGGAAGAGAAACATCAATCAGTTGCCTCCCATACACACCTTGACCAGGGATCAAACTTGCAACCTAGGTATGTGCCCTGACGGGGAATTGAATGTGCAACCTTTTTGGTCCACAGGACCAGGCTCCAACCAACTGAGCCACCCGGCCAGGGCCAAACCTTCTTATATATAACTTAATAATATTAATGTAATGTTGCATTATTTCCCAGGTGTTATATTTACTTTTCAGGGTCTATTTTATGTAGACATTGTTGCAGAGTTATTTCACATATCTCATTTTATGCGCATCCTCAACAACTTTATGAAGTTGGCATTATTTTCATCTCAGATTATAGGTAAAGAAACTGAGGTTGAGAGGGAGGTTATGGTGACTTCTCTGAGGTCACACAGTTAGTAATTGGCAGAGCTGGACCAGTTCTGAGTCCTTCTGTATCTTTCCTCTTAAATAAACAAATGAACAAATAGTACAATTTCAAGATGACCAGAAGAATCTGAAACTGGGAAATATACCTGGATTACATAAGAAAGTTCAGAGCAAAGCCTGATTGGTATGGCTCAGTTGGTTGAGCTTTGTCCCATGCATGGAAAGTTGCCTGTTCGATTCCTGGTCAGGGTACATGGCCAGTTGCTGGCTTGATCTCCAATAGGGAGCATGCAGGAGGCGGCTGATCAATGATTCTCTTTCATCATTGATGTTTCTATCTCTCCCTCTGCCTTTTTCTCTCTTTCATATCAACAAAAATATTTCAAAAATAAAATAAAAGTTCAAAGCAGAATAAAATGAAATCCTTGTGAATCAGTTAGATGTCAGTAGCTACTGGTAAATACTTCCAAATGAAGTAGGTACTTGAATTATCAGGGGAATCACTTCATAAATTATATAATTGTCTAACCACTATGCTAAAACTAATGTGAAATGATATTGAATGTCAACTATTTATTTTAAATAAAAAGAAAACCAGAGGAGACATGTTCACTCTGAATGGGCCAAGGATCTACAGTTAGAGATGGAGTAAGAATAATCTAAGCAAACCACCTCAAGGGAATGGCCTGTGGTTTAGTTCAGTTGGAAGCCAGCTGAGTAAGGGAGGCCAGTGGAGATGAGTCAGGACAGTTGAGTTGTGGCCAGATTGGTTGGCTCTCAAGTTTGCTGGTCTGGACTGATCCTGAGCAGGCAGTGTGAGCCAACAGAGTCTTTAAAAAATACTGTTTTGATTTCAGACAGGAAGAGAGAGAGACACACACACACACACATACACAAATGTCAATGATGAGAAAGAATCACTGATTGGCTGCTTCCTGCATGCCCCACATTGGGGATTGAGCCTGCAACCTGGGTATGTGCCCTGACCTACCTCCTGGCTCATAGGTTGATGCTCAACTCCTGAGTCATGCCGGCCGGGCCAACAGTCCTTGTGAACTGGGAATTGGGGATGACATAAGACCATAGCTACACTTAAATTAGAGTAGCCAGGAGACAGTCTAGAAGGAATATATAAGATGATTGTCACAGGGGGTAATGGAAGCATGTGATTGGAGAAGAGACCACACATGACCTGACCTAGAATGAAATGCCACAGTGGTTGTAAGGAGGGGAGAGCACATCACCATCATGATCACTAAGTGGAGGCCGTAAAGGCCTAAACTAATAAGATCATCACCTAAGGGCTGACCCCTTAGAGTGTTAAATCAAGGAGTGTAAAGACTGGTGAATAGTGCCTGGTCCATGGGAAATGCTCAGTGATTAGTAGCTGAATTATAAATGATTTCATTTAGTTGCACAGTATGTATTTCGATATTACATGATGAGAACTTCAAATTGATGTATTGCCTCTTTCTTTGCTATTAAAAGTTTATAAAATGAAAAAATGGATGGTGTTAATCTATATCTGGAAGAAGTAAATTATATAGCATGTGCTAAGTGAGGTTGCTCAGGCTAAGAATAGCTTGTTATCTGACTAAGGAATTTAGAAGTTAGACATCAGGGATTTGGTAGGGAGAGGCAGACTTAGGGTCAAGGGTTGATGCCAGAGTTCTTGTAGTTAGCTTGTATCATGACATTCCAAATACAAAAAGGTGATTATAAAATGGTTTCATTTAGTCTTAGCAACACATCCATGTTTACACATGCTTTCACTCAAGCAATGTTTTTCTAACAATATTGGCAGGGTTTAATTTATGCTGTCTTGGAAAGCAAGGGTTTCAAACTCTAACGAAGAGTTAGTTAAATTATGAACAAAAGAGTTTTTATATAAAGAAAAGATAAACTCTCATTCTGAAAAGAAATTGTTGAGCTAGAGTTGACCATTCAGTTTCATAAATGTTTTTGAGAGGAGCCCTAGCTGATGTGGCTCGGTTAGTTGGACAATTGTTTTGTACACCAAAAGGTGGTGGGTTCAATTCCCAGTCAGAGCACATACCAAGGTTGCAGATATGAAGCCCTGAGACTATAGAAAGGGGGAGAAAGAGGGTTTGAATGGACTTTGACATTAGTGCTTAAACGACAGTGGCTGAAGTAGGACTATGGTGGAGACAGGGGAGATGTTGTCAGAGGGGCACAGTCTTTGGAGCTGATTTTATTTGTGAACTTTTATCTTCTTTCCCTATATCTCCATGATGACCATGTGACTCTGTCCTGTGTTGAAATCAGTGACCTTATGGTTCCTTCCCAGTGCACATCACACAGACAAAAATCTGGGAACTTGCGGAGAGTAGGGCGTCATTAGGACCTGGTTTGAATGACTCATATTCTTCTCTTCTTTCCTTCATGGAGAAAGTGTGTCCTGGGCTTTGGGTTCAGGCAGACCTTCACTTGGGCACTAACAAATTGTTGGCCACAGACCCTAAGAAGTCAGCAGGAGAAGAAAAAGAGAAAATATGGATGCTTTAGGGATTGAAGTTGGAAATCAGATGCTACCCCTTACTGAAACCATGTATGTCATTCAACCTCGCTGAACCTCACTTCTTTTCTCATCTGTAAAGTGAGGGGAAGTGCTAAGCAAACAAAAATATAGGTGTCCACTATTCTCATCCCATGTTAGATAGGAACTAAAGTAAATGAAAACCAGCAAAATGTTTGACACTTATGTGCTCAATAAACAAATGCTGAATTTTAGCGTAAGGACTTTAAGATCCCTGTTCTGTGCAAGACGTCTTAGAATGGTGTTACTATCCAGTGGGCCATCTGCTCTAATTAAAACTTCACAGGGCTGAGGAATTTAGTGCCCTAACCTCGGAGTTTCTGCTACATGGTGTTTTGTTTGAGATTGATGTATTTGGAAAGATTAGCAGAAGATGAATTATTTGCCAGTTTCTAAGTAGGCAGATGGGAAGGTTTTCTGTTAGGATATTTTTGCTCTCTGGCCCTAGCATCAGAGATTAAATAATTTGCCATCAGACAGATGTTCTGAAGAGCTAATTAAAAAACCCAAAACCTCAGATAGTTAGATTTATATGCCTTTATCTACAGGAAAATCAGAATTAGTACGCTTAAAATCACTGCCTTAAATGATATTTCCAGAAAGTTCACTATTGAGCTAAAAGGGAGTGCCTTTAAAGATATCCCTAATTATACAAGTGTGTCTCAAACCTGGATGCCCATTCAAGAAGTGGAGAATCCTTAAAAAATACCCATGTTGGGCCCTATTCCAGATAAATTATAACAGTGTCTAGGGGAGAGCCCTGGTACCAATTATTTTTAACTCTCCCCAGTGAGTTGAATATGCAGCCAGGATTGAGACCTACTGACTTATAAATTAAATTTATTTTCATAGCTCTTTTAATCCTGGGAGACACTGGGAGGTAATGTATGGGAACTAGATAGGAAGAGGAGTTAGGCCAGGCTTGGTTGGAATGACAGATTGACCAAGACCTTGTTCTGCTCTGGGCATAATTTTGTTAAAGGTTAAAATCTCCTTTCCTTTTAACACAAGGCTATTCACACTTTAACAGATTTTTGTGAGGGTAGGATGTGAACGTAATTTCCTAAGTCAAGCACCTACTATATGCCCAGCATAGACACTCAATAATAACTGGTGGTTACCACCATTTGTTTTTACTAAAGTGCTTTATTAGGGATTTCAAGCCTGTTTCCCAGGCATGCTCACTGATATAAATGAAAAGACTCTGAGCAGAGGCACAGAGATGAGCATACATCAACCTAAAGCAGTCTGCACAAAAGACCATCTTGTCATGATGTAAATATGTAAATAAATCACGGGTTCAGTCTAAATGTACCTCTCTTGGAAGTCATAGAGAGTATGAATTTCCTTTTTAGCAAAAGTTGTTCCTGGAGATGGTATTACTACTTTCTAGAATAAATGCAAATAAAAATCCCCAGGAAGTATTTCCTACTTAAGTCAGCATCTCTATGTCTTCACAATCACCTACAAATTGTGTGCTTGTCTGTGTACTTGGAGCCAAGCAGCTCAATCAATTATATTGCAATGTAATTGCCCACCCAATATGTCTGAACCTGCAGTTCTATCAGGCCGAGTTGGAGGAACCATGCTGGCCTTGGACAGAGGGGATTGAGACATTGGTTCTATATTGCTATCCCTCTCCTAGTCTAGGCACTTGGCTGTGACTTCCGTGGTATACAAAAGGATGAACAGTAGGAACCACCCTTGCCCAAGGCCCTGATTGCATGCTCCTACCCTGTTTATACTGGAAATGCATCTCCTGCCCATGCTGTTCCTTTATTTGGGGAACTTCTTCTTTCTCCATATCTCCATGCTGACCATGTGACTGTCCTATGTTGAAATCAATGACAATGTGGCTCCTTCCCAGTGCATATCTTGGGGGAGCTGAGACAGGGTCTGAACACTATGCACCTGGCTTTTTGTAGTAAGTTTATGGTGAATATTAGTGTTTTCTCTTCTCGCTGGGCTCATAGCTGGCAATCCCACTTCCTATTGTGTGTCTTGAGGCCAGCCACTTACCTCTTCCCAACCTCTGTCCTCAGCTGCAAAATGAAGGAATAGAACACACACATAATGGTGTTCTGATGATTAAATGAGAAGAATATATAGATAACATTTATCAAATGCATCCTCTATGTGCTTGTCTAAGTATTTATCTAAGCATTTCATATGTGCTAAGTATTAACATTATTAACTTACAATCACCTTGAAAGTAGATCTCTTAGTTCCCTTTTTACAAATGAGGAAAATGAGGCAGGGAATATTGGTAAAGGAATGGTATTTCCAAGGTTATACAACCAGAAAGTGGGGGAGCTGAGAGAAGAGTTTAACTTTAGGCTTGTGCTCTAAACACTGTATACCATGCCTTTGTGTAGTTTGTATGTGGTAAGTGTAGTGGTATATAATGGGTTTGATTTTCTTTCTGGCTTCCTCTTGAAATCTCTAATCTGACATAGGAATTCCACAGCAAGCAGCACCATGATACACATAAGAAGTATTTACTAAATACTTACTGATGGATGAAGGGATAAAACAGAGTGCTAAGCATCATGTAGTTTCGTCTGGTAATGGATTTGTAGTGTATTGTGTTTATTGACACGTCACCTGGCCAAGTTAGGATCCAAGTCTCTACAGTGATCTGGCTCAAGATGCCATTTCCAACCTTACCCTCTGTTTACCTAAACCTTGATGGTGTATGAGCTCAGTAAAGGACAGGAATTGTTTTATTGTGTTTTTCTTTATATGTCTAGTACTTAGTGGGAATCTAAAGAGTATTAATGGAATGAATAAATGTGGCTCAGTCGCCATGAATGGCCACTTGCTCCTATATACAGTCTGAAAGCAGGCTCGGATGGAACTAGACATGGCCCCATGTCCTAGTCCTGACACCAACTAGCCTTTATTCGGTGTGTTAACCCATCAGTTTCATCTTATCTTTCACCAAAGTGACTGTCTAGGCTGCCATTAATTGGGCTTAAATTTTAGTTGTTTTTCTCATAATGATGATAGATTTGTATTGATTCATCTACACCAGCATTTTACTCTCCGTGTTACTAGATTCTGCCACTTTGCATATTAATGAAAGAAAACCCCACTGAACTGGCATGTTAGATGTGACTGGGGGTTAAAACATATGACTGCCAAAACTAACTTATATTGTACATGAAGGAGGGCCCTTTTAATGCTTAAAACTAGATTTTCCTGTCATGGAAACATGGTTATTTTTTTCTAACATATGAAGGAGAAAGAAACTAAGATTCATTTAGCAATTCTTGGGCCTAATGCTGGGGATAAAAACTTTTTATTTGTTATTGCAATTGATCTTTGAAATAATCTTGAAAAGGAATATGGCTTCATAAGACCCAGGCTTTGATGTAAAAAAGACTGGGTCTGAGATCTGGCTCTTCAACCATGTGATCTTGGAGAAGTTTCTTAATCTCTCTAGCCTTCAGTTTTACTTTCTATACACTGATGTGATGATAACTCATGGTTGGTGTTTGGGAAGGGATTTTGTTGTCCCCTTCCCCAACACACAAACAATATTCAACTGGACACTAATGTGTTGGTTTAGTAATGGCTGGGGAAGCACCCCATAACCTCCCAAACGTGAGTCTTATTTAGGGAGATGTGTTGGCCCAGGAAGCCAAGGCCTGGAAGGCTAAGTCAGACTACATGCACTCCCCACTGTCCTTGCATCTGAGGCATTAGAGGACCTGGTCCTGGCTTCCAATTGGTCACATGGACAAATGACTGGACTCAAGAGCAGAGCATTGAGCTGGGTGTGTCCCTGCCTTGAAGAGATTACTGTCTGGGAGCAGATCATTCAAGTGTGACCCATGGGCATGACACTAGGAAGAGGAAGAGTGCCAGAAAGCATGCCAAGCATGGGCCGTGACTAGAAGGCATGGCAGAGAAGAGGGCAGAAGGCAGCTATTCTCTATGGACCAACTTCCCCAGCATGAGGCAAGTATTTGAGCTGAAGGAAGACAGCCCCCCCCAATCCCTACCCCAACAATAACAACCAAATCACTAAGAACAGAAAACAAACCCTGGGATTTTAAAGATTATGTATACAAAGCACCCAGCACGTTCATACTGTGAAAGCACCAGTGAGCACTACACCCAGTGAAGGGAAGCAACTTTTTATTAGATAGATAAGTATTATCAAGATGATTGTATAGAATAAGAAAGGGGAGGCTCAGAGACATGAATACTGGTCTTGTAAAAAGACCAGAACACATCACAAAAATGCACAAAGGCAACCAGAACTTAACCTTGTTTTAGATTTATGATCATTAGGCGTTAGTCATAAATATCATTTAGAAACAATCACTGCCTTTTACATTTTCCATGTAATATGACTTCATACAGTGACCTAAAATTATTGGTGTCCCCCCAAAATGTATATTCACACTTTGAATAATTATAAAGGCAGTGTTGATAAAATATCATTTTCAAAATTGAGCTACCAGCTGTCAAAGTGTGTATACATTTTGGGGGGGAACACCCTGTATATTAATGACTTTGACATACATACACAAATTAGGGATAAGTAGTTATACTTCAGATTGGACAAGGTTTTATAGTAAAACAATTTGACAAGGAAGTCCTTATCTGCTTACATTGAGTATGAGGAAACTCATTAGAGAAGTTCTACAAATTGTTTTAAAAACAGTCAAATTTGACTTCACTGAAGATCAAGATTTTGGGTTTGGTACACTGGAAGTAAGTATTTTGTAATATAATGTTATGGTGTAAGAGTATGTGAAAAATAAAAAAAACTGCCCTTTAACTTACATTCAACCTACTAAGTGAGCCTACAAAACACTATTTCTCCTGCCTAACCAAAATAAACACGTTTTCCTTTGTGAAGGTCTAAAAAGCAAAGCACTTTGAAAGAATACATGAAAGTGAAGGGAAGAGAAAGAAGACAGGTGGGCAGCTTGTAGGAAGGGATGTTTAAATGAGTTGCCCAAAATACTGCCCTTCTGTCGCACAAAAGTCTCTGCTCCAGCATCGTCTTAGAATACCGAGTAAGAAAGCTGCTTTGTCTTGTTTTTTCACTTTAGGAAAACATAAACATTGACGAAGCCTCCAGGTGCCTGGTGAAGCACATCCTCGCCAACGAGTGTGAGCTGATGGAGTCGATCGAGCCAGACATCGTGAAGCCACACCTCACGCCACCCAGGGCGCTCAGCTGCTCCAGCTGTGCCAAGTCCTAGTGGGCTCTGTGCTGGCACATGCTGCACATCACCCCTCCTCTCAGCCATGGTGCCTCAGCTTTTACCACTTTGGGAAAATGTCATGATAGGGACACACATGTGACACGCCAAAGATCTATGCCTCTATCTTTCCTATATGAGAGAACTAGCAAATATGTTTTTAATGTCTGTCCCCTCTCCTCCCCACCCCCGCCAGCCAGCGTCAGCAACCGTGTTTACAAGCATTTAGAATATTTACTGTGTTAAAACATTGTGTCTGATAGCTGACCACCATTCTGCAGGACAAGACTGGGCCGTGCTATTTGCTTCTCTGCAACAGCCAAGGCCTCAGGTTTTCAAGAAAAAGGGGAGAAGAGCAGACACGCTGGCAAGTTGAGCATTGGCTTTTGCTTTGCTGCTGGTATCTTACCCAGACTTGAATACATTCTCTGCTGCTTTGACACGCCTCTTAAGTAGAAATGGTCTTTTCTCTAGACATGACCTCCATTCCCAACAGGCCTAGGAGTTTCCTCTGATTTAGCTCTTCGCGTCATGCACACAGGCTCCCTGTGCTGCTATTGCCTTTATTGTCGCTTGCCATGCCCTGAATGTTGGTTTAACTGGAAAATGTATGAAAAAGACCTGCCCCCTGTTTGCGCCCTTTTGTTAGCTTTCTCTGACTCCTGCTGTGGGATTCTGTACATGTAATATATACTGTATATATTTTCACAAGTAAAAAATAAAACATTAACGAACTCTGTTTCCTTATTTCTGAGAGTGCTCCGAATTTTTTAATACTGTGAACTTTTTTGGGGACTGGGTATCCACGGTTCTCAAGACTGATTTCTGAAATGCTGTTTCAAACAGGAGATGGGACATGTGCATTTCAAGGAACTGCTTGGCATTATTAAAACTGAGATGAGTCATTCCATCTATACCTACTGTTCATATTGACATTAAGGCCAAGAAAGTAAGTAGTGCATACAAATTTCTTTGGGTAAGCAGAGAAATATAGCCTCAGATAAGCTGATCAAGAAAGATGCCAGACCAGTCAACACACACACACACACACACACACACACACACACACACACACACAGCTAAAATGTGCATGGTGATATCTTGCTTTACACAATGGCTGTGGTTCTGATATGCTGCAGGTAGCTACTACATTTTAATGACATTATTTTCCATTGATGTTCATCATATACTCATAGGAGTTTTATCTTTTGAAAAACAGTGGCATTCACTGTTTCCATAAGCATCAACCACATAGCTTCTTATTATAAGTGTTTGTGACCCTTTTCCTAGGGGCATTCTCTGATATCTGGAGCACTTGATCCCAAGGCAGATTGACCAGAAGTTCCAGAGAGTTCATATCTCCAGGAGCAGCCTCAACCTATGATAGCAGGAATTCTGGGATAAATACCCTAGGTCTTTGTCCCTCAGGAAAGATGATCCTGGAGCATGTGCTATGCAATGTCTAAGAATTTCCCAGTGGTAATAAGTCCCTGGTTCCCACAGAGGAAACCTTCTGTCCTACTCATCTTTTACTAGCTTCCTTTCTTTCTATCCTCACTCTCCCACTCCTCTACTAGTGTTTTCTGAGTTCACTTCCAAAATAAACTACTTTCTCTCAAATCCTTGTTCAGGGTCTTATGGAGGAAGCCCAGCCCAGCCTAAATTATTCAGAACAGAGATGGCTTAGGAAGAAACTCCTCAATACCAGCTTCTTGAAATGAATCAAGCATCACTCAGGCAATAGCAAGGACTTCCTTGCTGGTGCATAATGGCATGAAGTCGATCCCTGGCACAATGTAGCCCCATAATTACTAAGACTGTTATCAGGGATAGAATATAGATGGAGGAATTCTATTGCTCTTGTGTTGAAAAGATATGGGATTGTGGAGTTAGTTAGCCTCCATAGAAATTGGTTAGGAAAAAAAATTACAGACTTAGTTAAGCCAACATTTAATTCAGGATTTGAGGTGAAAGCTTGGAAACCTCCAACCAATAATCAAAATAATCCTCCTTTTCTGAGCTACAGAATAGACCGTGCTGAAAACCCCACCTAAGATTTCACTTTCAGAGAAGCAGAGTTGTATAGGATGTTGAATTCACAAAGCTAGTAAGTCTTATCCATTAAAATCAGGATCCTTTTCAGGAAGGCGTTGGACACTGAAGTAGAGGAGATATTTGGGTTCATGATCTTACAAAGATAGCCAATAGACTCATAAGAACCCCACCTTAGTAGGAAGTTTGATAAGGTGGTGCTTTACCTTATTAAGTTTTACTCCCATCTTCCCTCATTGCTTCTGGACAAATAGCTAGAGTCAATTCTCAGCATGACCTGAGCAGAAAGGCATGACCTATGTTGCAGGATGAAATGGATCATTCATTAATCAATTACCTGGCTGGTAAGAACTAGTAGGACTCTGAGAACATTCTAAGAAACTAATTTTGAGATGCTGGATAAGGGAGGACAGAATGTAAGACCAAATAATAAATAATCTTTTTCTATAAAAATGCTCTTTCATGAGTTAATTTTTAACAGTCTGATAAGTACACTTGGAGCTGATCCCAATGTGCTACTGGAATAGCTATTTAAAGCTTGGAAACAATGTTGGCTTAAAATAAATGGTGTAGAGATGCCAGAACTACTTCAAAGTATTGGAGAAGAGTTCCAAGGTCCCTGAGAGGTGGGCATATCATAATGTGTTTATGTTTTGATGCCAGAGAAATTACCAGCTAATTATGCTCCCTCGGAGAGACCAAAAGACACTCCCTTCACTGAAGCAATAAGGAGTGTCCTGAAAAGAGGGACACCAGCCTCAATGGAAGCTCAGTGGTGTCTGTTCTCTGTAGACCAGGTTTGACATTGTAACTATGTTGCTGTTTTTCACTTGGAATGACACCTTGCATGGTTAAGGCTGAAGATGTGGTGCTATTAAATGCTGTTAGTATATTTAGTTTTGTGTCCTGGATAGCTAGCTTCATGAAGTGGAAGTAGGTGTGATGTCCATTTGGCCCCACCCCCCTCCCACTCTCACTTTTACTACTTCACTTAAGAAAGTGAGCTTCCCCTTTTTACAACTTCAGGATCTACAGAGTTAAAGGCTTAGAAAATTCTACCAGGGACATAGTAAGGGTTCCATTAAATCTACAGCTTCAGCTGCCACCTGGTTATTGTTGGCCTCCCATGCCCACAGGCCAGGAGTTAGAGACAGTTACTCTGCAGGCAGAGGTAGTTCATCCTAATTGCCAAGAGGACCTACAGAGGCTGCTAAATAATGGAGCTCGGAGGAGTATGTCTGGAAATCATGGGACTCAGTGGGGTACCTCTTGATGCTTCCAGGCCCGGTGAGAACCTGAAAGGTAATTGCAACAACATCTATGAGGATAAGTAACTGCATTACAAGGAGGACAGTTAACTTGAAACTCAATCCCTCAGGTATTGAAGACTGCATTATTATACCAGCGATGAACCTAGACTAGAAGCAGGTAGGTCAAGGAATCGAAGTGGTAAAGAATGGAAACGATAAATATCAATTATGGTCTCAAGATTAAGTACAACAGTGGAGGCTGTAGCTTGGCTCACCAAAGTCCCCTCTCTCTCTCTCCCCTCGCCCATGCCTCCCCCCAGTGACTTCCTTAAAAATAAAATATTGGTGAAAGCACAGAAAATCCAAAGCGTGCACTAGACATTAGCAGAAGGAGTGTCTGTACCCTCTCAGCATACGGCTAAAAGCTTTCTCTGAATGTGTGGAGTGTATTTGTCTTGCATGCCGGATAGGTCAGAGTGCTATAAAGTTAACACCTCTAAGAGCAGTCGCATCTAAAACTGACATAAATCGGTAAAGTCCAGCTTCCTTGCCCTTCAGGTAGGATAATTGGAAGCCTGCTCTGTACACTCTTTCAGATGTCCCCAGTGGGACTGAGGCAAAGTTTCACACAGTGCTATCCTGCTCACTGCCTGGCCTGCTGGGTTTCCTTCCCTTCCCTGTTTCACTGCTCCTCTATCCTTGCTTCCAAGGATCACCTCCCAGTGAAGCGCTTTTCATTCTTAAATGAGCTTCAGCTGCCAGTAGTTCTTAAAACAGTGCATCTGAACAGTAACTTTCATTCCAATGGAATCTCTAATCTGTTTTTCCCCCCTAAATATCCACTGAAATGTAGTTCTGAGATATGTATTGTGAGGTCAGAAATAAGTGTCTTCTAACCCTCATCCACTCCAGAAAAGTGTGATTTTTTCAGTCTTCAAAGTGAATATTCATTGATTCACGGATCCCTTTACTCCCTCACTAACTATTTGTTGAATAGTTACTATATTCCCAACACTTGGCTAGGCACTGTCATGGAGACTAAGTCATGTCTCAGGTTTTAAGGTGTTATGATCAGGAAGGAGACTCAAACGTTTAAACAGTTCACCAAGTACCAAGAGAGAAGTCAAATGGTCAAACCAAGAGATCACTTCTGAAAACAAAATTTGTTTCTAGATGCAGAGA